>JBCEWB010556462.1:0-18546 GCA_039654565.1 Peronia peronii | reverse complement strand
AGATAGATAGATAGATAGATAGATAGATAGATAGATAGATAGATAGATAGATAGATAGATAGATAGATAGATAATTTGACAGAGAGAGGAAGGAAAAGTCAGAAAGATATCATTATGAACAAACAAATGTTGCGCCGTTGAGACCATCATGAACCCGGATTTCTCGGGGAACAATTTTTTAATGGAACTGTTTTACAAACTGACACACCCCTGTCACGTTTGGACAAATCGACCTTGCCCTCAAGACGAATAAATAAATAAATGCATAGATAAAATATGCAGCGAGGTTGTTATAAATTATCACAGAAATGATATAAAGAGGACCCGGAACGGATGGATAACTTGGCAAATATGTCATTGTTAAGTACGGAAAAGCCAGGACATCAAACAAGCTTTAGGTCACTTTAATCTTCTTGGAGACGTTTTGGTAGACATTCTTGTCGATCTACTTCTTTGCCTTTTTTTCCCTTCATTTTCTTCCTTTTCTTTTCTTTTTTTTTCATCTATTTTTTCCCTTTTTTCTTCATCTTCTTCCTCTTCTTTATCTTGTTCTTCTTCTTCTCTTCATTTTTCATCTCCTTTTTCCTCTACTTCACAGCTTTTTTCTTCCATCTCTTCTTCTCCTTTTTTGTCTTTTTTCTTTTTCTTCATCTTCATTTTTTTAGGGGGGGGGGGGAGGGGAGGCTCTTATTCTTCATGTCCTCTTTCATATTCCTCCTATTCTCATTTCTCCTCCTCTTTTTCCTCTTCTTCTTCGCCTGCTTCTTCTTCTTCGTCTTTCTCTTTTTTTGTCTTTTTCTTCTTCATTTTCTTCCTTTTTTTTTCTTCCTTTTCTCCATCTCCTTGTTTTCCTTTTTGGTCCACCTCTTCTTTTTCATCTTTTTCCCCTTCTCTTTGCTTCTTCTTCTTTTTCTTCTTTTTGCTCTACTTCTTTTCATTGCGACGGTCGTTTAGTCTCGCTCGTGATATAAGCATGGCCACATTATAAGTTTAATTTCGACATTTTCTAAGTCCACAATGGTCCGTGGATAAAGTGTTTGTGTGTGATGCGAGCCTGGAAAACCAAGTCTGTGCTGCTTGTACAGTGTTACGATCGCGTAATGGACAAGTGGATCGGTGACAGATCGGCATTCCTCTCTGCTCACTCTTGTGCCAAATTATGTACTCACGCCTCATTGTATTGCCTTTGTCCTTTCGCGTAACAATTTATAGGTGGGACACAATATGCAAGCCGTATTTGAACCCTGCGTACCAAACCCGTTATCGCTAAGACTGAATTGTCTGGCTGAACTTGGGCTGAATTTTTTGGTTTCCTCCGAATTAAGACTAGAAGTATCATTGGGCTTATCCTTGGCTTAAAATGGCTAGCCCGTGTACACCAGCAACTTCTTAAGAAAGATTTTTTACCGAAGCATGAGACCGGGGCCGCATTAGCTATAGCCTTTGAATGCCAGAATTAACACCTATAAAATGCACATTTTGTCTAGAAGTTACATAAAATTCAAGCAATCGTATAAACATCTGATTTTTTCGTGGCTGGGAGAGATCTTTGAACAGTTTGACACACATAGAAACGGTAGACGAGGCAATAAAAAGGGTTCGGGCCAAATGATGTCCTCGGCATTGCCTTGGTTTCGTCCCTCTTTTAGCCCCCCCCCCCCCTTCCTCCTCCTCTCCTGCCCATCCCTCTAAGCTGTTGTTTGTTGATTAAGCAACGTTCTACCATGCCAAAAGAAATCTCCGTCAACATCTTATCTGGCAAGAAACTCACTTCAATAAGGTGAAAAAACAAAACAACATAAATTCTCCACGCCAAAGCATGCAGGAAGTAGCTATGGCCGAATTGGCTTTAGCACTTAGGTAAGATATCAATATTTGCTGCCCTTTAGGGGTCACGAAGATAACAAAAATATTTCAAAAGCTGTTGAAAATCTACAGCTAGATGTTATATCGACACATTCGGAAATATAGAGTTTCAGATAACAAGCTGAGTTGTCCCCGAAGCTCGGCAGAGGTAATAATATATTGATTCTCAAAGTTCTATTGACAAATGGTGGTCAACTTGAGTTTGTTGGTGTCGACGAACCTCTTCGCTGTTGATTAAGCCACTGCCATTTATCGATCTGTCTGTCCACAGATGACATGACACAGCTGATTGATTCAAGGGACGACAACCGTGCAGTGAGCGCTCAGGGGAAACGGCACTGGTCTTCAGACTGAGTAGGGTAAGCTTTCTGTGTAAGTGGACAGATAGATAAGATAACATAAGATAAGATAAGATAGATAGATTGCATACAAGAACATAAGACAACCCTTATTTGTCCTCAAAAGGAAATTCCATTCACAATTGATCAGACACAGTATTCATGCAAGATACACTCACACTAACATGCATAATACAGACAAAACTATCACGAACAGCATCAGAACAAGACATACTCAAGAAACATTGCCTCAGTTTGATAAACATAAGTATGATGGCAGAAAAGAATTTCTGTAACGCTCTGGAGTGGTTCATACATTTTCTTTTTCTTCTGCCTACGTTACCTGATCCCAGACGAGAACATTTGAAAAAATCCTATTGTTTCGCTTTGATTCACTCTCGTGACCTTGAAAGCTGTTGATTACTTACAGAATCAATAGCTCATCCATTCTTATGCAGAGTTACGTGCATGACTCTGTATAGTTTTTCTGCTTTACAGAGAAAGAGTATAGATGTAAACAAAAGCAGGGATCAGTGGGTTAGTGAATCATCTCATGTCTTGAAATATTTGTCTTTTTCCTCATTTCGTCTTCAGCTCATGATATTTTTTGGCTCTCTTGCTGCTGTTGTGGTGATGGTGATGGCCGTTGTAAATTGTTGTTATTGTTATTGTTGTGACGATGGTGATGATGCCCTCGAGGATCTGATCTTATGTCACTATACTATTAACTCCACGTTTATAATTTCTAGAGTTAAGATTAATCTTACTCATATTGTTTATGTTGTTACCGTTATTAATATTGTCGACATCATCAGTTCGTTCCTCTAAAACTAGTCAAGGCCAACCTTCTCCAAATGGAGGATGATAAGGTACTAGACTTAATATCAAACGAAAGAACAAAGTCTAGTCTAGGTTAGGAAATGGATGGAAATCCATTTAACAGCAGCATCCTATCGCGTCAGTTAGTTCCAGTTAAGATGACGCTCTCGCCCTCAAGTGTATTTAAGATTGCATGCACATTGCTCTGAGATATCGCCTGTTGACTGTAACAGATAGTCAGATCACCGTTTTTGTCGCTCCCGAAGGACAACCAACGAGGTAAACCCCTCTTCACCTAAGCGCAGAATACCATACAGATATCATTTGTATCAGCAATTTTTTTCTTTTTCTTTTTGTTTGTTTGTTTGTTTTGTTTGTTTGTTTTTGTTTTCTCCTCATTCGCATAACTTCGTATCAAAGATTAGTTTGTTCCTCTTAATTAATAGATTTTCGTTTTCAGATTGAAGATAGTAGGTTTATTGATGATGATTATGATGGTTTCCCCTGATGAAGAAACAACAGGGCTCAAACATCTGACCAGCACTATCGGTCTATTCGATTTGTATCGAGTTCTACATATTGTTGTTTGTTCCTTTTAGTGCTGTATATTAAGTTATTGTCGGCGGAAATAACAAATTTTAAGAATTTTTCATAAAATGATGATGATGATGGTGATGTGTAGGAGGAGAATGTGGGTAAAAACGTCCAACCACTTTGTGTCTCTTCTAATTTTGCCAGTTCTCTGTGTAAACAAAACAAAAACACAGTACAAAGCTGCTGAAAATTATCTGAAAGCGAGCCTTTCAGATGTTTTCCTTTGCTGTATTTTATGATGATATGTTTATGTGGCAAATATCCCTCGTCTTCAACAAAGCGTAAACTCGTCATGTCATAATAAATAAGATGACAAATTGTGAAGGAATAAAAATTCCCTTGGTCTCACTTTCGTTTTCAGTTTCTTCAAATTTTGGGGCCCTGTCAGGGATTTATTGAGTCTCACATCCACATAAATCTGGTTTGATTGTATTTTTGTGAAAAGGGAGCTTAGAATTTGTGGTGTAACAAACCATTGCATAGAGGCATTTTTTCTGAGTTTATTTATTTCATTTTGGCCTCAAAATTGACCCAGGTATGATGCACAAGATCAAATATTATTATGCACCACGGCAACCATTGTGCGACTGCAAAAGCTGAAGACCAGTATTTCTTGGAAACCGACGTGACTGTCAATATTGCGAGGCCTTTCGTTTGCATCGTGATATCATTGTTATCATAAAGTGTGACAGAAGGTCGTGACCCTTTGACATTGTTCGGGTCATCACATGCCACATCTTTTAAATTTTTTTTCCCTTTCTCTCCCTCATAAGAGGGTTTTTTGGATTTTTTTTCCCTAATTTCTTTTATTTTTGTCTTTTGTCAAACTGTGAACATATATGATTCAAGATACAAAGAAAAAAAATTATTTTATAATCTCTTCAAAGTCTTGACGGTGATGGTGTAAACAATGGATAGACGATCACGACCTTCTGTCACAGTCTCGTCATGACCTTGTCTGATTGTATTTCAGCAGTCATACATTCACAGGAAATACTCAAGTCGTCTACTGCTATGATCTTTTAGTTCTTTTCTTCTTCCTTTTTTTTCCCCTTCTTTTTCTCCTTCTGATTCCTCTTCTTTTTCCTTTTCTTTTTCCTCGTCCTTTTCTACTTCTTGTCTTTCTCCTAGTTCTTCATTTTTTTTCTTCCTCCCATTCTCCTTCTTCTTTCTCCTATTGTTATTCATATTCTTATTCTTATTCTCATCACTATATTTATTCTTTTTCTGTAAGACAAAAGATTAAGGATGACGACAGGTCAATGAACGATGCTTATCTCTCACCTCTGTTTTATTGACATCTTATTTTTTTCATAGGATTACAGTATGCGCCCGGCAGCAACTGTTTTATCGGACGCTGCTGCGTGATTATAAGTATGTCAGATATGAGAAATTAGATCTGTGGGAGAGAACACAGAGCTATAGGCACACACATAAGCTACTTAGGCTACATATACCCACTCAGACAGACAAAATATAAAATAAACAAAAAACAAGTACCCAGCATCTGTTGTCGCACATATACTTATGTTACACAGATCATACATACAAAGACAGTATAGATACAAGCATAGCTACGGATACACATCCATACACGTGGACACACCATACAATTACACTTGTGCCAAATGCACATGCAAATAACACATAAACACACACACACCACACACACACACACACACACGAGCATAAACGAACTAACATATCTGGTGCACGTTATCACTTTGTGCAATCACCCATAATCTTCAAGAAACTTGAAATAAAAAAAAAAAACAAATGAAAAACTAAAAAATAACGGACACGACACAATTAGGAAAAGTGGCCCAAAGAATGGGGCTCCTTCCGGGACACGACCGCTCTACACGCAGGATCTCTGATGTCATTCCAAATGTGTGGATTTTTTATCCTGGATCGGTATTCAGGTTCTCTTTCCGGAGATTGATACATTCTTTACCTCAGTGTGTCTCATTTCTTATGAAATATGTTAATATAACTATATGAATGGATATTGTGTTTCTATAGCTGTTTATGATGCCGTCAGACTGAGTCGGACCCGTGGGCACATCGAACAGGCAAGTTAAATTTTGTAAATGGTATCATTTAACATTTGAGACGCGACACGATGAAATCAGGCGCTCGTCAATTACAGGCAACCGGAGAAATCACGTGTTTTTCAACAGTGAATGAATTTTCAACGTTATTTTCTTTTCTTTACAGATCCTTCTATATCAATCTAAAAATGTATTTCAGAGTTAAATTTGCTGAAATAGACAGAGTAAAAGCTCAAGAATTGTAATTTGGTGGCATGGCCCAATAAGGATAAAGAAGGATTAACAAAAGTGATCGGCCATTTTCTCACTAAATTCAGCTGCAGCAACAGGTCACCCCCATCATCTTTAACTGCAAATATCTCGACTTCTACTCAAGGTAGAGCAAAAATGTTTTCACACACAGAAAGGAAAATGAATAATCTTCGCAGCAATACCAATAACTCCATATGCTCAAAATTTGACGAGCGCCTGATTTCATCGTGACGCATCTCATTTGACTTCTTGGCTGGGCAGTGATCTTTTGGATCAAATTTTTCTGTTTTTGTTCAGAATGCTAGGAGATTCTGTGATCACTAAGGCTACCCTGTCTGGTTTAACTGATGGCTGTACTAAGTCTGTGCTTGAGTCATGCCCGGGTTTGTTTGTTTTTTCTTTGATACTCGCAGTAGACGAACAGGCAGCGACACAGAACACCGGCTTTGGGATCGAGCGATTAAAGTAAAAAAGAAAAGAACTAGGGTCAACGACACCTATGTTTGCCATTACAGCACAATAACGAGTGTGGGTGCAAGAACAGTAACAACAACAACTATGACAACAGCAACAGCAACAAAGATACCATGATAAGTGACATGACAGCAGCAACAATGATAAAACAATAATTAAACCAAAGCAACAACAAACAGCAACAGTAATAATAATAGCATATCGTGTGCAATATTGTGCCAAAAGTGTCAGAGGTGTAACGCATTCAGCATGCTTGATACTGTGTGTTTATGTGTGTTATAAATTAACTTAATATGTCATTGAACAACAAGCAACATATATAGATTTCAAGGTCTTGATCAGAGACGATTCAACGAAAAATAAAAGAGGAAAAAAAAAAGTTGTTCAACAAGTTTCAGTACAGACGTTCCCCGCCCTTGGTGTGACGTTATGACCACTGTGGTAGTGACTATAATGTGTTAGCGCTTATGAAACAAAACATTTAAACTTTTCCCCCATGCAGTTTTATGGACCATAATACAAAACACCATAATCCACCCATTTCACACCTGATTGCCACCTTGTGATTTGGAGATATGATGGAGCTGACGATTTCCGTCAAACTCTCTTGGCCTCTGTTTTACCTTTCTCCACATGACACAGCAAGACAGTGTAGTTACTAATGTTAACTCATGCACAAACGATGTTTGTTTCTTGCTTTTTCTTCTGAGTAAAAACTGAACTGATCATTTATCTCACAGCCACAAATTGTAGTTTCTCGCTTTAAATCATTTAAGATCGGTGTCTGAAAAAGTAACTATGTTTATTTTTTTTTTTAATTATACGCTTACTTGAGGATTAAAATTGATCTGACAGTTTCGATATTAAATAAGTATATATGTCTCATTTCAAACAAGTTGGTCACAGTGAATTGCACCGAAGTCGAACAAAAAGAAAAAGATTATTTTCTTGATATTTTTAGAGTATTTTCCAAAACAAGGCAGGACAGTATTCAACAACAGGACCGTGAATTCGCTTGTGTCAACGACCTGTCGTTTATTGTCATTATATCTATCATGTTGTGGTTCTTTGGTTATATGAAATACACAAGATTGTTCTCATGTCTTCTGTCACGTATTGAGTTGAGACTGACGGAATGTCATGATTTTTTGGTCCGTGATTTGGTCACGATCGCCTGTCACAGCGTCAACTATTCTATAACGAACATCGGACTAGGTTCTAGATGATTAAATATTTACCCATTTTCATCTCTTTTTTTTTTTTCTTTTTTCAGGTCGATGATCTATGATCTGCAAGCTGCAACCTCCCCAATGTGAACGCGGTCCGAGACAATGACGACAGAATTCCCACCATGGAATACGACGTCACAATCCGAGGCCATCTTGCCGAATGTGACCTCGTCCTCAACGTCGAACTTGACCTTGGAGGAGTACAACGACCAGATAGCCTTGACCCTGCTCCCCGCTATGATCTATGTTGGTGTTCTTATGATTGTGGGGGTGTTCGGCAACGGAGTTGTCTTCTATGTCTTTGCTCGGAAAATGCCGAGCGGGACGCAAAACTTCCTGGTTCTGTGTTTGGCAGTGTTTGATCTCCTGAGCTGTGCCATCGCCATGCCGACTGAGATTGTGGACATGAGACAGTTTTACCTGTTCGAGTCGGAGATTGCCTGTAAGATGCTCAGGTAAGTCAGAGACAGAACAAGAGAGGAGGGAAAGAGAGAGAGAGAGAAAGAGAGAATAGGAAAATAGATGAGCTATTGAAAGAGGGGGTGAGAGGAAAAGTGAAAAAGAGAGCAAGGGAATGGATAAGAAAGGTCGAGAACATGAGAGAGAAAGGAGATGTATGTGAGCGAGAGAAAGAGAGAGAGAGAGACTGAGTACATGTATGAATTTTCTCTGAAACTCGTGTTATTTATCAAGATGTCGCAAAGGACTCAGAAAGGGATTCAGACTCAAAACTGTGCATGATATAGTTTGTTTGTTTGTTTGTTTCGTTTCGTTTCGTTTGTTTCTTTTTGTTTATTTATTTTTTGTTTTGTTTTATATTTTATGTTCCCATTTTTTTTTGTTTATTTTGTTTTGCTTTCAACACCCCTTTGTTTATCCCTCATGTGCCTAGCAAAGGGAAGCAATTTGGCTGACTGAGAGGAATGACTCATTCGATAAGATTATCAATCAAACATATTAAAGGAAATACCCGTAGTAGTCACATATCAGTGGTGAATTACGATCCCACAGGTCTTTGTTCACGGCATGGCTCATTCTGACTTAAAATTACTCGTTTTAGAGTTTGCTTGTTTGTTTGGTTCTTAGTTTATTTGTTTGTTAATTTGTTTCTTTATTTGTCTGTTGGTTTTGTTTTTTTTTTTTTTTTTTATTCTTATTATATGTGTAACCTTTCAATCCTAAGAAATTAGGATTGTCTCGGCTTCAAGTGCTGCCCTGTTTTTTGGTGTGAAGAATTTTTGTGGGCCCGGACAGGGGCGTCTCCGCCTACTCTTCATCCGATGTTCAATTGCCAAGAATTCTTTTTTAAAGTGCGTAACGTGCACAGTTCCACGAGACCTCTGAAATATATTCCCCCTTATCCAAGAAGGCTACACGTCGGGCTTCCCTATTAAAGAGATGGGGGAAAAAACGCAGCCCCTAAAATTCAGTTCCTTCCCATTCCTCGAGGGTAGAATCCGAAATTCGAATCCGCAACGTTCACGTTTTTCGCCGAGCAGCAGATAATTGACAGTCACGGCGATCCCTCTCAATTTTAGGTAGCCGATACCTAACACTCTTATCGTGCTATTGATGAATGAAATCATTAATTTCACGCTTCGTACTTTACTGAGAACTTGCAGATACTTACTGTTGATTACACAAGAGGCCATTTCATTACTTATTATTATTGTTATTATTATTGTTGTTGTTATTATTATTATTATTATTATTGTCATTTAATTATCCCACAGATTCGTCAACGTCTTCACGGCCTTGTCCTCCATCTTCACTCTGCTTGTTATCGCATTGGACAGATACAAAAATGTGCTCCGCCCATTTCAACGTCAGATGTCTCTTCGCTCCGCCCACCGCAGCATTATCTTGGTTCTGATTAGCTCTTTTGTTTTCTCCTGGCCCGCCTTCGCTCTTTACGGCATTCACCGGGTGGACGTGGGAATTCCTGGTGACATGGGCTGCGACTGTTCTACCAGTGACGCCATGCGAGACACTGTCTATCCTCTTATCTACAACGCTGTGCAGTTCCTGGGTTTTATCCTCATCACAGTGGCTTTACTGGTGGTGTATGTTAGAATTCTGCGTGAGACCAGACGGCACTACAGATACCTCAAGGACACCAGTGATTTTTACTACGTCACTGGATCTGTGGCGAGGTCAGAGGCCACACCTGGGGTAGCACTCATTTCCGATTCTCGTATCAACCTCCACGAGTATTTCCTTAGAGACGTGGAGAGGTACAGAAACTGTGGCCGTGTGTTTGGCGGTGTAGACAACGCCGCCTTCAGCGGAGAGGAATACGAAGACACCGTGTCGTTAGAATGCGAACGTCCACAGGGAGGGAGAAGTCCCAAACTGGTAAAACAGCTGACGTCACCGGTTCTAGTGCGACGCTTGAAGGCGGGACGGAACAACGCAAAGTATTTCATCTCGCCTCACTCTGATAACGAAATGATTGAGGACAGGTTGAAGGCTGAAAGTCGATGGAATAAATCGGTGAGCACTCCGGATTTCGACAATTTGATTCATACAGCCCAGCCCAGCCCTAGGGACGTCCGCTCTGAAGGTAAACCTACGCCTCTCCAATCCAGACGGTTTTTAAAGCGCCGGGTCTCCGTCAAAAGTTGCGGACAGCGATCTACAAGTAATTCCATTCTCGAGAAAGATTTGCGACTGATATCCAATAATCTGAGCGAATCCGACAATGAAATCATTAGACAGGCAATGCGACAGCAAAAACGGCAACTCTCCAGAGGTTTATCTGAGAGTAACATTGCATGTCACAGCGTTCAGCTATTGGCTAGAGGGAGTCTTCAGGCAGATGTTGTATGCCCTCCCTCTGGTGACATATTAGAGAGTGAAAGTCAACTTTCTCATTCGGAAAGTAACAGTGAAATAAATCGGAACATTACCACCATAGTGTTAAGTTCTAGTAGTCGATCTTCGCCAATAGCAATGGAAACAGAACAAAGTCATCTGGCAGATGCTGTGCGCGGGCCCTCTAGAAATATATCAGAGAGTGAAAATCGGTTCTCTCACTCGGACAGCAAAGTTGAAATAAATCAGAATATCGCCACCATAGTGTTAAGTTCTGGCAGTCGGTCTTCGCCAGATCAGAGTCATCAGGCAGATGCTGTGCGCCCGCCCTCTAGAAACATATCAAAGAGTGAAAGTCAACTTTCTCATTCGGACAGCAACAGTGAAATAAATCGGAATATCGCCACCATAGTGTTAAGTTCTAGCAGTCGGTCTTCGCCAATAGCAATGGAAACAGACCAGAGTCGTAGAGGGCTCGGAGAAGTGTCCAGTTCACAATGTTCTCCTCTCTCACACTCAGCCCCGGCCACTCCACGATCTTTCAATCGGCCATCTTCTCACAGCAAATTGACCATCTCTGGAGCCTCCAGTCTGACTTTGCTGGAGGACCTAAAATCAAAAATTGATGGACATTTGCTCCCAGGTCCTACAACCACAGCAGCATCCGTAGACACCCCTGCATTCTTCTTGCCTCAGAATGACGAGGGCATAGATATGTCTTTCGAAATGGACGATGACGTCACGGAGGGCGGCAGGCTGACCTTGGCTATGTGTCCCCGATGTCAGTCACACTTCCTGCAGAAGGAGGATCCCCAGAATGTCACAGTGACCCGAATTAACCATGGGACTGCCTTTTCTGGGGTCAACAGTTCTCCGAATGTTTCAGAACAAGGAAGTCCCATAATTTCAAAACATAAACCTGAAAATTCTGAACAAATAAAATCAGGCACGGCTACCCTGTTACAAACGGATAGCCCGACACAAAGCTGGGTCGAGGGTGGCTTAGAGACTCAGGGCTACTCCCTACATCAGTTTGAACAACAGCCGTATTCCTTTACCGGCAAAGACTGTATCATTGAACACAGTGTAGACTTAGAAAGCAAATATACACCAGGTTCCAATGAGGTCTCAACTAATGATTCAATATGTTTACTAAGTGAAAGTGTCCGGTCACATGATCCAATCAAGATCAAAGCTGCCGACGGGACTTCAGAGATCCGGTATACAGATCAATTATTCTGTTCGTGTCAGAAACCAGTCAGCAAGAAATTTGTGACAAATATTAATGTAACCGTTATAAAGACAGGCCAAGAAAATGCAATACTACAAGGTGACACTTTGCAACAGAATTCTGCCCAATCTCAACAAAACCAAAAACCCCCACTAGTCAGGACGATCTCTGAGAATCAGACTGTTCTGGACAAAGTCATCCTATCCTCCATGGATACCGCGAATTCGTTCACCTCAAATGATGAGGATACCGTCTCAAGTAGCTCCACATCGGCTATGTGTGACACAGCAACAGGGGCGCCTGGTACAACTCGAAAATGGCCTCTAGTACGGGCAAAATCTGAAAGTCTAAGTTTTTACAAAATGGTATTGGAGAACTCGATGAAAGCGAGTGAACAAAAAAGTTCAACTGACATGAGTGTGTCGAATCTTCAAGTAAATGAAAATAATTCTTGCACACAAATTTCTGATGTCAGTATCTCTTCTTTGTGTGATGAAATGGATTCAGTGGGAGAAAAGTGTGGCTTGTGCAATTTATCTAAAGACAAGACAGAATCAGACGTGCATTCTCAGTGTGCGAGTGTTCAGGATGGTAAATCTTACTCTCCGTCAAGAGCTCGGACAAAAACTTCGCCAGAAAGCAGAACACGACGACAATCTCTGTCCTCTGGGGGCGGGGCTCAACAGACCACGCCCCGTGCAGCATGTAGATACCTCAAGTCAAACTATGACTGGATGACTCATCCATCGGGCACGTCAGTCAGACCTGATTCCGCCCCCCGGCCTAGCTCTGCCACGTCTATCGCTGTTTGTGTAACTACTGTCTTCATCTTGAGTTTCTTGCCCCACTTGTGCCTGATGCTAGCCAGAATCCTCGAGCCAGACTTCGAAGACAACCTTACCGGGTCACATCTGGTTTTGTTCAACATTTTTGTGAGATCTTACCTGGCAAACTCTGCCCTGAATCCATTCGTCTATGGCTGGCTTAACCAACAGTTCAGGCATCACTGCTGCTCACACTGCTCGTGCTGTAAAAAAATAATGCCAAAATAAGAAATTGTACCTGCCTTTACAGTCGATTTTTTTTCTTAGAAAACAGCAAAATTTTCATCGATCTGGAGTTTTCTTACTATACCAAAGCTATCAAACTAGCCAGATTAAGATCAATTTTGTAGCATTAACTATTAAACAGTCTGTCGTCAAAACTGCATTATAAGTACTTCATATTGTTTAAGTACTTTATGGTAAATACTGAACTTGTACTTCACGGTAAATACTTCGTGTGAAGTACTTCACACTTGGTACTTTACAGCAAGCACTTCATAGTAATACTTCACAGCCAGATGTTCATAATAAGAGGCTACTTCATAATAAATACTTCATATTATGTATTTCATTCTGAGCACTTTACAGCAAATATTTTGCATTAAGTATTTTATGGAAAGTAATTTACTTTACGTACTTCAGAAATAAGCATTTCACAATAAGTACTTCACAGAAAGCACTTCGCGTTGAGTACTCCAAAGTAAGCATTTTACAGTAAGCATTTCATAGTGTAAGGACTTCATAAAGAGCTCTTCACGTTAAGTACTTCAAAGTAAATCTTTTATTGTAAGTACTTTATAGTAAATATTCATAATAATGACACTGTTGGCATTAAACGTCAAATACGTGTGAAAGTGAGATAAGCTCAGGCGATATGTATTAACACAATACATATAATAATATTATGGGGAAAAATCACATCTACATTATTTGTATACACTACTTATTAAAATGTGTAAAGAGATTAATATTTCACCCAACTCAATGTCAAAAATGAAATAATTCACTCCAGACATCCATGTGTCTGTTAATCTATTCAGTCATCCATTCATCCTTTGTTACATTCATCCACCGATCCCTTAATTGATCCATATTCCATCCACACGCCATCTGTCCTTTCGTTGAACCTTTCGTCCACTCACCCACCTATTAATTCATCTGTCTATCTGACCATGAAATATCCTCTTTATCGATCCACCCAACTATTCAACCATATATCCATCATCCATCCATTCACTCACACAACTATCCTTCTATCCATTTATCTCTTCATTTATTCATCCATTCACCCATCTAACTATTCATCCATCCATCCATTCATTCATTCACCCACCCACCCATCCATCCATCCATCCATCCATCCACCCACCCACCCATCCATCCACCCATCTATCCACCATCCATCCACCCATCCATCCATCCATCCATCCATCCATCCATCCATCCATCCATTCATCCATTTATCAATCGTTTTGAAAGAATTCAACGCAATCGAAGATCGTAATAACAACATTTTAATATTTACTTTTATATGTTTTTATCTGTCCGTTATTTATTCTTTCTTTACCCCCATTCTGATATCCCTTGTTCGACTCTCACCATGGATGCCTTGCAATAAAATCGCTGCTTACACACGAGATATTGGAATTGTATTTCCAATTTCTCTTAGATTATGTATATGCTCAAAACACCTGTTCTATATTGTTATTGTTGTTGTCGATATTGATCCCATATGACGTTCACGAGGTGGGATTTGCTGCAATAATAAAACACAGAAATGATATCACAGACTGTGCTGTTTCTTGTGTTTTGCAATAGCATGGATTGTGAGTGGGTAAAAAGAATGACTCACGCGTACATGAGAGATGGTTGTATCAATGGCTATTTTAAGATTACATGGATGAATGAATTGACAGGTTTTCTGCAGACAAGATGGATGAATGGATCGATGGATGGATGGATGGATGGATGGATGGATGGGTGGATGGACGGATGGATGGATGGGTGGATGGATGGATGGATGGATGGGTGGATGGATGGATGGATGGATGGATGATTATCTTAGGGATGACAATGGTGGATGCATTGACTGATTTTCTACAGAATGGATGGATGGATTGATTGATGGATGGATGGATGGATAGATAGACGGATGGATGGATGGATGGATAGTTGGATGGATGGATGGATGGGTGGATGGATGGATGGATGGATGGATGGATGGATGGATGGATGGATGAACAGACGGATGGAAGGATGAGTGGATGGATGGATGAGTGGATGGATGGATGGATGGATGGTTGGATGGATGGATGGATGGATGGATCATATGCCTGCAACATCTGCCGGTCTCTTTGGGGATCAATCTATCTGTAGCCTTCTTTCTATCTTGCCTGTTATTTCACCTATCCTTCTGTCTCCCTTTTTCTTTTTCAGTCAGCGTTCTTGTTTTTTTGTCTATCTACCTAACTACCTAATCACGCCTGCCAACCAGGCCATCTATCAAGTTATTCACTTCTTAACTGGTCTATCTGTTTAAGTTGCTATCTAATTACAAACATGGTGTTTTTACAAAAGGGTGTACGTTACGTTCTTTATATGTCTTTCAACCGCAATACAAAAGGAGTGGAAAGACCCACGGTAATGACCATATTCGGGTTTTGAGAAAAAGAATTTTTTTAACGCACTGACTACTGCGACCAGGTGGTCAAAGTAGACTCCATGGTTTATTGCAAACCAGGTGTTTCTTTTCGACTATTCAGATTGTATAGTTTACTTTGATTCCGAACATTGGATTAGAGACCTTGCTGATCCTAGATCAAGATTATAGACTCCAGAAAGGAAAAGCTCCACATCACACCAGGATGAGGATTAGATTTAGAGTTAGGGTTAAACTTATGGTTAGGATATGCGTTAGGCTTAGGGTTAGGGTTAGAGATCGGGTTAGAGTTAGGTTAAATTTAGGGTTGGGATATGGATTAGGGTTAGAGTCAGGGTTAGGGTTAGAGTTAAGGTTAGGGTTAGAGTTAGGGTTAGGATATGGGTTAGGGTTAGGGTTGGAGTTAGGGTTAGGGTTAGGGTTGGGGTTAGGATATGGGTTAGGGTTAGGGTTGGAGTTAGGGTTAGAGTTAGGGTTAGGGTTAGGGTTGGGGTTAGAGTTAGGGTAAGGGGAAAGAGAAGTATTAATATGAGATATAGGGTTTATTCAAGTACACTTTTACATTTAATTACAATATTAAGATCGCCTGGTAGCAATAGCCTCGCCCCATTTTTTTTCTTTTTAATGCATGTTCTGCCTTTTTGGTATCCATAAAAGTAGATTTTAAAGTATGTTTTATGTGTATTTAAGATCTTTTTGTAAGAAAGGGATTCGCAGCTCTAAATTATGGCAAGCTGCAAATATAAAATAATGATAATAATAATAACAATAAATAAAAGTAAATATTCAACGTAATTCCTATTAATTTTACACCTGGTATGTTTTATGTACGTTGCGGTCATGGCAAAAAAACAATTTATCAATGCCATAAGACATACATGTATCAGACGGTGCACTCGAGTACTCATCCAAGAGATGGTGATTGTTTTGGCGGTACTGATTACTTTTGCGGGAATGCTTAGGGTAAGGTTTTTTTAATCAAGTCTCTCTCTTTCTTGCTTTCTTTTTTCTCTCTCCCTTCTTCCCTTTCTCTTTCATCTGCATGGGGGTAAAGCAAAAACAAAAACAAAACAAAACTGAAAACAAATACCAAAAAAATATCGAAATAGGAAGACCAGAAGTTTTATGTATTGGGGTATATATTATATATAATATGGACGACAATTAGCATGAATGCAAGAGACATGGAAAAACGTGATAAGCAGATTGACAGACAGAGGACAGACAGACGGATTGGCAGACAGATAGACAATAAGACAGACGGACAGATAGGTAGACAGGCAGACAGACAGACAGACAAGCAGACAGACAGGCAAACCAGACTCTCAGACAGAGAGCAGACAGATAAAGACAGAGAGAGAGAGAGAGGGGGATGACGATCAAACCGACAGGCAAATACATGGATATGGGAGAGAGAGATTGGCATAAATGAACAGACTGACGAAAAAAGAAGAAAAAAATAAGCTATCAGAAAGAGAGACACAATAAAGACAAATATATGGATCCTGCCTAGGGCAGCAATGATTATCAAGCTAGCAGTATTGATTTTCTCCCGCCATGAGAAAAGTGTGGAGAGGCCCGCTGAGTGGGTGAGAGAGCCAAAGATATTAAAGATGAAAAGACAATAAAAAGCGTGAAAATGGTGATATTAGGACATAAAGGTAACAGGCTACAGAAATTTCGATTTTCGCCATTTAAACTGGTATTTATTTAGTACGTCATCCAGTCATCTTTTTAAAGAACTAATTGTAATCAATAATACACGCGTACATAAATACACAGTCACAGGCATAAGTAAATAGATAAATAAACAAATAAATATATGAAACAGATAAATAAAACAATGAATGAAGAAAGGAAAGAAAGGAAGGAGGAAAGAAAGAAAGGAGGAAAGAAAGGAGAAAGAAAGAAAGAAAGAGACAGACGGACAGACAGAAATTTTTCTGCAATTTCATAGCAATAGCCAGTATAATTATACTTGGTCATGCGAGAGGCGCATGTTAAGGAACTCGTGTGCTGGGCATTAACAGACAGATATTCAAAAACGAGACGGATGATTAAGAGAAAAATAAAGAAAACAAAAAAGAAGAAGGAGAAAGAAAGAAAGAAAGAAAGAAAGACAGACAGACAGACAGAAATCGTCTTATAATTTTATTTTATTTTATTTTTTAACCACTGACGAAGTTCATCTTATTAGCCAAAGAGCAAATTTACATTTACCTCAGTTGATTAAGCGAAATACTTACTCATGCTTACGTTTTGAATACGCCTTTCGGGCATCTGCGGAAGTCAACTTCGAATTAATTACTCATAACGATTCATGTCACACTATATTTGAGGTTCATCTCAAAGGACACTGGCTTAAAACCCTCTAGTGCCCACAGTGACATGTCTGCCATATCTAGGATATAAGGCCTTAGGGGGCACAATGAGTTAATTGTTGATGTTTTAGCAGTTTCATGGGTTACAGTCTTTGTAATCCTAATATTTGACGTATGAGTTTGATTGCTTACTTGAGTTAATTCCACGTTAAGCTGCCCGTTGTTTTCCAGTAAATGTGTTTGATATAGCACACCACACCCAGTCTATTTCTATCTCGCCTGATCTACTGAAAGGTAAGTCATTTTATCCTCATAAATAATTAGGAACTAACTTGACTGAAGTATTGGCATAGTCATTTTCAATATTTAACAGTAATATTGTGCTATTGTGGCGGAGTCATATATTATATGACAGATTTGTCATGCCAGGAAAACTATGGGTTTTCCATATGACGATCTGTCCTACTGGGCACTTGAGGATTGATATTTGGATATGACACTATTACATCGGAAATAGTAACAAAAGTTACAAGTATTGTTAAAATCAACACGACCTTAAACAACACATTTCTGTATTAATATATGTAATATTTATTAAGTTTTTGTCCTTCATAGCTGTTCTTACTAATGATTTGCAACTTAAAAAGGTCAATTTGTCTGGCCAAAACTACTATAATAATATCTCTTTGATTTCATCACGATGTCTTCTCTATTCTTGCTATGCTTTCTATCTTGCAGATGTAAATTATGCTAATATACTTGTTAATGATTCTGATGCAGAAGACATTCTCAGTGTTATCAACCCAAATGAAAGTAATTTCCTGTCTTCCGGAGATGAATATGTCAAGCCAAAATCTGGTCTTAATTGGTTGGAAATTTTGACTGGTTCTGCAGTCAGCTCAACGAAGCACATGTATAAAATAATAAGAACAATAACCTTCATTGGAAGAAAACACTAGTACATGCATTTGCTACTTGTTGTTACCAAAGTTGCCATTCGTACATTGATTGTAAGATTTGGGCCATTCCCGGAAGGACTGCAATACCGGGCCGACCCGTGGCGAGAGCGGAGCA
>JBCEWB010556351.1:0-16754 GCA_039654565.1 Peronia peronii | reverse complement strand
AATTGCCAACCCCCCCCCCCCCCCCCCCCTTCCTTTTTTCCCGTTTTTTTTACGCGCTCATGTCTATAGTGCAGTCGGGTCGCTGCCTCTGAGCGCCGACGCTCTGTTCAAATTGGACCTTAAGGTGACGCCTCGCGCCGAGTCTATTATACTAGTATGTCTGTGCTCAAGCCTTTCACAGAATTAAAAGAGACCGTATGGTTAGGTCAGATCCACTCCAGATCTAGATCAGTCTCGACAAAGTTGTGATGAAAATGATTCGATACATGAATTAATGTGACAACTCTAATGTTTCAACATTGATAGTTTGTACTTACACATCGAACCCATGCCGCTTTGTGAAAGATTTCGTTAACAGCCTTTCAGCAGAGAATTGGACTGGTTTGCTTTGCTTGTGTGTGCCATTCGTCTGTGGATGCCACTAAATTTCCGGTCTCTGAGGGAAAGGTTGGCTTTGATGAGAGAAAGAATGAGCCTGTTCTATCGCTGTCCAAAATCAAGAGACCTTGGCTGAATCACTTGACGTCAAGATAAGTATTTAAACAAACTTTGTCGAGTGTTTACCAATCAGTTAATGTTTAGGACATGAGTCTGTACTGCAAGTGAATTAGATTTTTTTTTTTTTTTTAAAGATAAATCATGGGCTAAGCAAACAGATAAATACAAATGTAGGTCAAAATTTTAGAAAGTCATTTAACCATGTTCATAGTAACACATTCCTACAGGGAATGTCCTACTGACTAGAGCCCTGCTTTTATGTTATACACTTATAATTACCTGATTGAATAAGTTGAAACTTTAGTAACAGACCAAATCAAAAGTAACAGTTTGGTTTGATTGTTAAGGACGTCACACAAGTAGATGGTGCCGTCTTCCCAAATTCAATTTAAAATGATATTCTTTTGTCATCTCTTAGAAACGTTCTCTTTTTTTTTTTCGATTTAAAGAGTTCCTGATATTGACAACTGACGTCACTCTTGAATCAAATAGTAGTGCCCCCTCCCCCTCCCCCCTTCCTTCACATGCAATTGGTATCCATTACAGCAGCCACCTCCCCACCCACTCCTTCTTCCTACACTGTCCAGTATTGCCTAAGTCGACGCTTGAAATAAGCCTAGACTAGCTAACCAAGGCATAACATATGCTGTCTAGTCTACAGATTTCGTTTAATGATCCTCGAATGTGGCCAACTCAAACTCTGTTATCTTCTTGGATGAAGTGTATCATAAATCCATGGCTTGGGCTTGGTCGAGCACTTCCATTTTTGCCTGTAAAATGCACTGAGGCGTATATACATGAATTGATTGCCTTTTTATTTATTTTTAATGATATAGAGTTTTACTATATTATAATTTTGAGTCTTATTAACGTTATATGTGTGTGTGTGCGTGTGTATGTGTAATGTTTTTACATGTATGTATGTCTTTTATAGTGACTGGGATGGAATTACTTTACTACATCCATAACCTGACCTTGTTGCATAAAATTTCGGCAGTGCAAGGCTATTATTTATATAGATTCTTTTACCTTTGGTGTGTATGTTTCGTAGGGAAGGTGGGAAGGAAGGATAAGGAAGGGGGAGGGGGTCAGGTCAGAAAGCTCTACATTAACTCTTAACCCATAAGAGGTGCAGATATGGGCTTTATGGTAGACAAAGTACCAAGAGAAATTTATAACAGCCTGTGAATTAATTATTTCCTTCAACAGATTTCAGAACTTTAAATGGTTCCTTAGTTGTAAAAAAAAAAAAAAGTACTGATGTGTCATTGATGACATTGAGAATAGGCCAGAAGATTCCAACTGACATTATTTCTCGGTATGTCCTAGGTTCTTGGAAATTAAACCCATAATATAGAAACCCTTTTAAAAAGTTCAGACCAGCATTTGGAGCGCTTGTATAAAAGATCTCTTTAATAAAATGACACCACTAGTTATCCTCAGCTTCTTTCGACCAATAAACTGCTACGACAAAATTTAGAAACATTAATGTGTTTTTGAAAAACTGAACATGCGGAGAGTCACACGATAACCGCATGTTCACAGACATATGTCACTTTTTTGATGGCGTAAAATCTTTGACTCTCCAAGTTTTACACGCATCTTTTTGATATATTTTTTAAACTTGTTAACGTATTCAACTGATGTAATAATGCCGATGCTCGTTAAACCGAAAACATAGACACTAAAGCAAAGGTTTGTAGTTTCCTCCATACTGTGTGTAATAAATCACTAACAAGTTTGAGAGCTCAACATTTTCATGTAAACATATCGACTAGCAGTAAATAGGTCCAAGAATGCAAGTAAAAAGATCAGTATTCCTGCCTGTGTTGTCCGGAAGTTTTTCTTCTTTGACCCACTATTTTGCTTAGACCAGTATCATGGGTTTTCTGCCAGGGCGTGTAAAGACAGGAAATGCATTGACTTAAAACACGTCACACCGAGTGCACAAATAGGTCAATCTTTAGAGCGACGTAAAGTAGAAGAGAGGGTTCCTGGCTTTATTGCAAGGGCATGTGATTATTCCTAACATTTTCTTATGTCAGAAACATGTTTGAAGCCAGCCTAATTGCATAGTGTTGTAATTTTGTTTCCTAATAGGTCTTCACGAACGCGTTGAAGTGAGAGAAATTTATTAGGGAAAAATAAGACTTTGAAGATCATATTCATAACCTGACAATTCTTTTCCTAAAGGGGACCGGGGGGGAGGGGGGGGCGCCCTGAAAAATAATTTTTGTCCGAAAATGCAACTTTGGGTTTTCGTTTTTTCTTAAAAAGTAGATATATCTATTCTGACGTCTTCGACCAATGGTCATTCAAAGGATGGTTATGGCTCTATCTGGTGTTTATATGCACAGCACGAACCACAGATCACTACTATTTGATCTGTGGTTCCTCCATCACGATCAGCAAGGATCATCTAGTTCTTTGGCAGTCGGTGGATTGGGGTCTGTGAGCGCGCCCTTCCACCACCTAAGGCCATCGACCGACTCACCCAGGCGCCAGTCAGTGAGTCGTTGGATGACATTCCAACCCTGGAGGAGACCCAGAAAGCTATCTGTCTGCTAGCCATTGGCAAAGCACCTGGCTCACATTCTATCCCAGCTCGGAACTGCAAAGAGGGTGGCATGGCGCTGACTGAGAAGCTTCATCGGCTGTTCCAAGTCATCTCGCAGCACGAGGCAGTTCCTCAGAACTTCAAAGATGCCTCGATCATATACAAGCGCAAAGGAAATCGTCATGCCTGTGATGACCATCGTGGAATATCCCTGCTGTCCACGGCAGGCAAGACTCTGGTCAGAGTGCTGCTCAACCGTCTTATAGCACACCTTGAGCAAGGTCTCCTACCGGAGAGCTAGTATGGCTTCCGGAAAGACTGCGGGACAATCGACATAGTCTTTGCTGCCAGACAGCTCCAGAAGAAGTGTAATGAACAGAGCGTCTACTTTAACTCCACCTATGTCGATCTGACCAAGGCCTTCGATACTGTTAGCAGAGATGGTCCTTGAATAGTCATGGCCAAGTACAGATGTTCCAGGAAGTTCATCGCCATCATATGGCTACTACAAGATCGATGCTGGCCCGATTCCAAAGCAACGGAGAGACCTTAGAACCATTTACATGTCTCCAACGGAGTCAAGCAAGAGTGTGTTCTTGCCCACATCCTCTTCAGTCCCATGTTTTCAGCCATGTGGACAGAAGCCTTCAGAGACGCTGACGTAGGCATTGGCATCAGGTACCGCACAGATGGATCACTCCTCAACCTCAGCAGTCTTCAAGCAGAAACCAATGTGAGAACAGACACCGTCACCGACTTCCTGTTTGCTGACTACTGCACTCTTAACACTGCCTCCGAAGATGACATGCAACACAGCGTTCATAAATTCTTTGCTGCCTGTGACAACTTTGGCCTCAGAATCAGCACAAAGAAGACTGAGGTGATGCACCAGCCAGCTCCAGCAAAACCGTACGCTGAATCAAATATCTTCATCAACGGGCAGCGACTGAATGTAGTGGACAAGTTCACATACCTGGGCAGAGCACTCTCTCGCATGGTTGTCATCGACGACGAGGTGAATATCAGACTCGCCAAAGCAAGTGCTGCCTTCGGCAGACTCAACGAAAGCGTATGGAGCAGAAGAGGCATCACCCTGGAGACAAAGCTCAAGATACAAAATCGTCGTTCTCACCACACTGCTCGATGGATGTGAATCATGGACAGTCTACAAACGCCACGCCTAAAAGCGGAACCATTTCCGCATCACCAGCCTCAGAAAACTCGGCATAAAGTGGCAAGAGAAGATATCTGACAAAGACGTGCTCACTCGTGCAAACTTGCCCAGCATCTACACCATCTTGATGCAGGCTCAGCTGCGCTTGGCAGGCCATGTAGTTTGCATGCCAGACCACTGGCTCACCAAGAACTGCTATACGACGAACTCCAACATGGAAAGCGCTCCCATGGAGGCCAAAAGAAGCGCTTCAAGGACATCCTGAAAGTCTCTCTGGAGGCCTTCAACATCAATCACGACATGTGGGAGCTGAGTGCGAGTGGACATACCAAAGTGGCGTTCAGCTGTCCGCAAAGGCGCGAAAGACCAACAGAATCGCTGCAGCAGAGCAACGCAGAGAGGCCAGGAAAAGGAGTGCCAGCAAGTCCCCGACAGCCTCCAACATTCTCTCTCCACATTGCGCCAGACCCTTTCGGGGTCGGATTGGCTTGATCAGCCATCTGCGAACTCACAGAGCCCAACCCACCGACCGCCAGGATGACTAGATGGTCCTCGTCGATCCCGATGGACAAAACACAGATCACTACTATTGAGCAGATAAACGCTTAAGCATAAAACACTTGTTTATGACCTCTTCTAGCAATATCGCGAGCCCGAATGACACCGGATGACCCCGACCATTCTGAGGTGAAAACAAAAATTACAGTCACGCATATTTGCCACTGTAAGCCCTTACCAGGCGCTTTAAAGTTAACATCCACGTTCAATAAATAGTAAGATTTTCTGTTATTTCCGTTGTTTTAGAGCACAAGTTGTGGACTGTCTATCAGAGTAAAAGTCAAGCCACTCTTGGCTTTAACAGGGGAAGATATGGGGGTCACATAAAGGCCCTCGAGAACGTGGAAATGACTCCATGGAAGTCCTTACAATGTTAGGTCGTAGGAAGCAGTAATGTGAGAAAAGATATGTCCAAAAAGGCAGGAAATTGCGAAAGAAGAAAAAGACACAGGAGAGATGGCTAGTACAGGAAAAAGGGCTGTGTTGGGATTAAAAGCCGAATAAAAAACTCTCCATATCAATTTTTCCCTGCTAAAAGGACTCTAAACACGTTTTTTGTCATTATTGTGATAACTACTTTTTTTTTTAATTTTTAGTACGATTCTAACCACATTTGGCATTCATCATTTTTAAAAAACTAGATATGCACGGCATATTCGGATAGTACGTTTTTAGCATGAAAAAAGAAAAAAAAAACAGCAAAATCTGACATGTCACTACGTGGCATTCTCATAATTTTATAGATTTTATTTTTCATATGAAAACCTGAAAATATGTAACCTTTTAGATATTATGCCAAACGACATGTTCAGCAAGTTTCATTACTTTTCATTAAAATTGGCAGAGAAGATAGATTTCAAATGTAGCCATATAAAAAAATTCAGCGGAAGATGGCAGAACTGCCATAGTGACTATTCGAGAAAGTCGGGATTTTTAGTTTTTTGTTTTTTCCTCTAATTTAGACATACCATATTCGATGTAAAAGGTTAGACTAGTCTATCTGCAATAATGAAAAAATCTTCAGGACGCTCCCCCTCCCCCCTTTAACTCTTTAACTCTAGAATTACTAAAGAAACGATTCAGCTGCCAAGACTTTTATTATAATCTTAGTCGTGCTCACAGAAGTCAGAGTTTAGTCCTACATGACAGTGCATGACGTGCACCTTGCATGTATATTTGAGCCGTTTGCCACAGTATATTTAATAACTCACTGCTGAATCTTGGAGGAAATTATCGAGAATTGCAGGTCTGTCCACGCCAGCTCTCCTCCTTTTTCCCTTCTCCCGCTCAATAGAAGAATCACAAGATTGCAGGGAATAAACCGAGGTCGGAATACGTCAGGTGTTTTCCTACGTCATTAAATTAATTAGTGGGCATTAAAGTTCAATAGGCTCACAGCAAAGATTTTTAGTCATACATATCATACACTACCTATCGTGGCAGGGCCAAACCGAAAGGTGAGGCAAACTTGTGGACAGTTTGAAGTTTTTATACCCCTGCTAAAAATAGACGCATGGATGTCCAGCCTTTCACTTGATCGGAACACATGATCGTAATATCTCAGTTTTCGTATCTTCACTACAAATATGAGGTTTTATTCTTAGGTTCCATAGCTTCCTGAATCCTCTTGCAGACTTCTATATATGTCACATGGTCAGTGAAGTTTATGTCAATGATTTTTCCTGTAGCATTTCATTTCAGTTAAAGGGATCTCATCTTTGTAAATCAGCGCTGAGTATTGAATTCCACAAGAGCAGCGTTAAGTTGTCAATAAATGAGGCTATTCAAATAAAAGTAATAATACCTTAAAGTATTGCACAGAATGGACAGCGATATCATCTATTGGTCGAACGAGCAAGGTCAAGTCCCACAGGTCTGGTAGTTCCTGGAGTAAGAGGTCTTGTTCGGGGAATTGGTGGGCTAAGGAGGGGAAGCGCTACATAATGGCACTTTCGCCCTAAATAAAGTACAGTGACAATACACATTTTTTTTCTTGAATGACGTCATCTATCGCCTATTTAATAGGTTAACAATTACTGATTTGCATCAAAATTAGGATGTCTTGATTTCCATCAGAAATAAAATCTTAAAATCTAAAACCACAGTGTACACGTTGAATATGACGAGCTCGATACATTTAAAAACCTGTGATATAATACGATAATCCTGATTCACTCACGTTGACAACAACAACAAAACTGTTATCAGTGTCAAGGCCACAAACAACTTTGTGAGGTAAGAGGGACAACATGTTCTTTCCTTCTTTTCTTCTTTCCTTTCCTTTCTTTCTTCCTTCCCTCCTTGCTTCTTTCATGTCTTCTTTCCTCCCTTCTTTTCTTCCATTTTCCTTTCTTCCTTTATTTTTGTCTCTTTTCTTCCATCTTTCATTTCTTTCTTCCATCCTTTTTCCTCCTTTTTTTCCTTACCCGTGGAGGCCGCATAGCAATAAATCACTTGTCAATGAGACTCCGGATGGGACTTCCTCACCTGCCGTATGAAATTTCGGGATTGGCTGGCACTACTGGGTCGTAATATCATATTTTTGGCCTATTATTCTAAAGTGCAAATTATCTTGTGACCACCGTAAATTTTCCCATTTTTTTCCTCTTTCCTCCAATGTAGTTTTCTTTGATCTATTACCTGTATATTTAGTTGTGCTGTAAGAGATTGTTGAAAAGACCTCATAATTCTCTTTAAAATTGCAGCGCATGATTAATTTAACGATCACTATCTCCTTATTGTGATGTTCAAAATATATATATATATATTTTTTCTTTCATGAAGCCTTCGTGATCGGTTCTACATTGTGTGAAAATTATGTTTTGTTCGGTAAATTAGAACGCGAAATATAAATATTTAGGCCGTCTTATTGCATATTTTATTCGGCATGACGCATTCGCTTGATCCACACAAATATTATGTGAATGAAGGAGGACGTGTTATCATGAGAGAAATAATAAGACAAAAGAGACTGAAGCAAAACTGTGATAAATAAAAAGCCGAATTTGTTCCATACCACTATATCAATATTGAAAAAAACATTGATGGCTGCCTTTCGAAACATATCTGCGACAAATGTATTAAAAGAATCGCCGGCCCTGGAAACGGCTAAAACCTGCCATGCTGGAAACGACCAGAGCCATGGTGGAGAATTCCAAAGGAGAATTATCAAAATAATGGATGAAGCATTCAGTGAGATACAGGCATTCGTTTCACACATAATCAATAGGGGAAAATAGCTTTTATAAAGACAACAATAGCCAATAATATGAAACTTTATCACGGACTGAACTGAATAATGCAAAATCTGTATACTGTCTCCTGTCGGAGTACACTGCAGACAGCACAATGTTTTAACTGTTTCAGTTGTTATCAATGATACTAAATTGTGTTCAGTATCTGCATGCATGCAATGCAAGCCTTTGTCCTGCAGATCCGAGATACTGTCCTGTCTGTGTTCATTAATTAGACGATCACAATATTTAAATACCCGGTTGTGACCAAACCAGGTTTCCACCTGAGGTTTTTCTTTTTTTTCTTTTTTTTTTTTTTTTGATCAGTGTTGGAATGGTTAAGTCTTCTTCTTTCTAACCATATTTTTTGAAACGACAAAATTCGTAACATTACTCTAATAATTGAAGATAAAAAAGGCCAACATATCATAAGATTTTATACAATGAACCCATTCTTGGAACCAGAGTTATCATCTCTTCCACAAGAGATATGTCATTAAGAAATATATCACAGAAAAATCCTGATTTGTATCTCTATGGTTATATTTTGTCTTAATGTTTTATGATCTTCTATTGCACGTGTTAATGTGTTAAAATACTGCACATTTTCACTAAGTCATGGCAATTAGCCCGCACCCCCCCCCCTCCCCCCCCCCCTCCAGTGGGCCGGCAGGGAACCGCGTGACTTGACCCCTTTACCTCGGCCCCACCCCCGGCGCGGGTCAAACTAAAGGCACGCTAGTGCAAAGCCGAAACATCAGGACTCTCTTTATTTAAAATGTGAATGTTATCACCGAAACAAATTTTCAAAAGAGATATTAGCTCGTTTTCTAGGAATGGCCATAACACATCTATAGATCTTATCCGCGTTTGCGTTTACTTTCGTGTTTGGGTTGTGACCCCGCGAACTTGGAAAAGTATAAAAATATTGGGCACTAAACAGACAGTAATTAGCTCTAGCTCTCTACCACTAAGAGTTTGTAACAAACGATGTCTGAAAAGCAGTCTGATCTGTGCTCTCCACAAATCAGCTGTCTGGATCAGACGTCACAAGCATTCAATGCTAAAAAGATAGATCTACATCTACACCTAGTCAACAGCGAGGATCTTTCAATATCTGCGAACACTACTGGAGCGATGGTATCAAACTCACTAGATCTAGGTCTATCTTGTTTGCAAGATGAGCTGTTCAACAGCCCAACAGTTCAAGGTGAGTTGACTGAAAACATTTAAAACTTCATCTTCGCTAGTGTTTGCCTATAGTTTGTATAACTTTCCTAAGTCATGTTCAGCGATGCAATTGGTTAAACGATAAATTTCACCACACTCATGCATTTGATATCATTAAATAGTTTGACGGTTCAGATCTAGATCTAGGCCTAGATTTCTAGATTTTGATTAATCTAACATTGATCTAGGGTGTTGATCTAGTTCTAAAATTAATCGAGATTTAGACCTAGATATAATGTCAATTCTATTCTAATTAGATATAGTCTCTGACTGGAAGTAAGTCTTTTGAGATCAGCTATAGCTCTATTCATGGATATAAAATTATAGTGAACTAAAAACACACTATAGGCCTACCAACTCGACAGATAGATCTAGATCTCAATCTATTGTCAAGACTTAAAGTTCTTATCAGCCTCTCATTGAGGTATATTTTGTGAGCAAGACCAGCTCGTGCACAACACAGCATTACTTGATTAATTCCTTCAAAGTAATATAATCTGTGTGTCGTTTTAGATCGCGATCTCGATCTAGTGACTGAAAAAAACAAATTATATTCCAGATAAAGATCAGTGAAGTAGCTCAAACAAGAAATTTTATATTTCTCATTCTAAGATATAGGTCTATGTCAACTCTGATTAGGTTTAGATTGTCTGGGACTGTTCATAGAGGTATTCTTGGTTTAAAATCAAGTGGAAATTGAAAAGGCAAGTAGAATCAGATCTAGTGCTTTGATTAATCGCTCATTGAATCTATGTGAGAAGACATGCACTTCGGTTTTTTATATTGCGTTACTTTATAGATAGCATAATTTATGACATAATTCCATTTTTCAGTTAACTTGCAAACTCCAAACTTGTATAAGAACGTAATCCTAACGTATCATCTACTTATAAATCACTGTTACAGATCGTTGAAGCAAGCCATTGTTTCCAAGCCGATTTTGCTTGTTCAGTTATTTAATTCACTGGTTTTAATGCTGCGTTTGATGTGCCATGTATCACAAATTGACATTGTTTGATTATTTGATATTGTTGAATTGAATTTCATTTTGAGATTGCGCTTGAAAGGCGGTAGATGTCGTATGTGTAGAAGATTTTTGCCATCGATGGAATGTCCATGATTCGTTGAGTATTTAGAATTTTGTTTTATCTTACAAAATTCTTAAAAGGAGGATATGTGTTACGAATCATGATTATACATGCTGGGTGCACGCGAGTGTGAGTTGTGAGCGATGTTTAGCGGATCGTAATTATATATACTGGGCCCATGCAAGTGTGTGTTGTGAGCGTACGTACGCTGGCCCCTGGAAATACTTGGTCACCGAACGTGTCTGAGATACTCCTTAAGCATTTTGTACCGGATGGTTTTTAGTCAAACTCTGGGTGTGTAGTACGTAACGTATGTGCGCACTGCCTTCCGGTTTTGTGTATGGTGGTAATTGTGGTGATGACTGTTATGTTCGAGGGAGTTCGAGATGCGCACTACGTCACGGTTTTATGTGTGGCGACAATAGTACTGAGAGCTTGTAGATTCGAGAGAGTTCAAGACGAGCTGGTGTCAATATAAGGGCTCAGCTGGAAAGGAAGGAGAAAAAAGTGCAATACAGTGAGCGCCGTATGTATCTGAGTTAGACAGCTGCCCTGAAATTGGTATTGTTACCAAGCACCTACAATAAATTCTGCATCATTTCGACGTCGAGGATTCCTGTTCTTATTTCTCCGTTCTTGTGTGCGTCTCGTCCGCATTCACAGCCTGATTGCCACTTACAATGTCATAACTAACACCCATTCACATACAAGAGTTCGTGACACATATTTTGTCGCTCTTGTCGCGGGTGATTTTGCGATGTCGGAGGACACGATCGTACAGGGTTGCCAGGCGGCCGGCATACTGGTTACGGATCATCCGGGCGAGCTCGGGCTGGTTGACCATGTCATATACGAGTGAGATGTTCTCGATGGTACAGCTGGCGTCGGTATCAACTATGGCGCGGATTGTATGGCTGTAGGCGTTGAAGGTTAGTTCACATTCGAGCCGGTCTCCCAGGGCTGACTGGTAGAATGGCATATGATTTTCAAGCAACTCGAAGTCGAGGAGCTTACAGTACCGGTTACCATGGAAATCCGGTCGTCAAGCACAGACTATTTTCAGCCCCGAGCCGGATTTTGTTGACATTCCTGCTTGTGTCAGTGCCCTGGTAGGAGGCATTATTCTTTCCTGGTCGTCTTCCACAGGTCCATGTAGCAATAGTAAACCTTGCTGTCATCGATAGATATCACCTCATTGCCGCTGATCTTGATCGTTGTCTTCTTTGCCAAAGCGCAGAGGAGATTGTTAACCATTATTCGGTTGGCGTCACTAGATGTCAAAGAAATATTAAAAGCCAGTCTAGCGATCCCAGGGACAATAACATCACTGGTGCAAAGGTTTGGGAGCCGTACAAGAAGCTGTTGGTTTTGGTCGATCGCACTAGGATGGGTTCTCTCAGACGTCGACATTCGAATCTATATTTGACAAACTTTCATTTAAAGTTGGGTAGCAATCTTCAATATGATAACATGGCGGACTATGAGTTTGATAATGCCGCTTTTGATCGTGGCGATACAGATCCAATAGACGACGATGTGGACGTTGACATTAACTTACCATTGTTTTCAGAACAAGATACACGCAGCATCACTGCGTCAGGAGCTACTCCAGACAGCAGTGCATGACTATTATAATAAACTGGCTGAACAAGGCCTCACATATTCGCGACACAACTAAATTTGAATTAGCTGATGGACGCTTACGGTTAAAAGCCTACCCTGATACCAGTCTTATAAATATAAGGACAAATCAGCCCATTTCGTTTACCTCTATAGGCGGCACGCCCGGTGGGGGAAATGCAATTCAAGAGGAATTGGGGTTTTCAGATTGAATTAGGGGAAAGTCACGTTTGCCGGCTCAGGCTGTTGCAGCCTTTCACACTGCTAGTAAGGAGTTGGGAAAAGCAGCTGCTGCGAGCAATGCTGTTGAACTTCAGGACCTATGACAGACTGTAAATGAAGCCTCAGATTCTATTCGTAAAGTTGACACCAGTCTGACCGAGGATGATATCAATCAGATCCTCGGAACGTATGGAGACTCCCCTACCAACCTACGTGAACTCCGAGGTCTTGACCGGGGTCTGCAGGGTATCCGTGGTGAACTCACCAACAACCTAGCCAAGCTCGCAGAATTAGATGAGCACATCAAAATGGAGTATTGCAAGCTATATGAAGCAGACTGTGAAGGTATTAACGAGTTCACTAGACGTCGTATCGCCGAGCGTCTGCGTCACCTGCAGGATGAAAGAGCCTCGCGCCTTAAGGCCGCTTCAGCGAGTAGACAAGCGTTTCTTTTCAGATTAATCAAATTAGAGAAACCATCGGCTGAATCCTTCACGAGCACACTACGCTGGCTGAGCGTATACGTACCCTATTCTGCGAACAAGGAATAACAATCGTGTCTATTCTCACCGCAATCGGAATGGCACACTAGTATTAGTCCTGACTGGAGGTGAGGGCTCTTTGGGGGAAACTCCTCCTCCACCAAAACCATCGGATAACGAATGGGTAAAAAAACATTTGCAGAATTTAGGTAAAATTTTAGCAAATTTGGCAGGTAAGGCGGCAGCTGCTCTTCCAGGCATCATTGGCCCTATCGTCTCCTGATTATTAAATTTACTATTAAAATCTGTGAGCTGGCTCCGTGAAAATTTGTAGGCCCTTGTCATTGCAGTTGGGGGTTTGCTGTTCGTCGGAGTCCTTGAATGGCTAATGAACAAACCAAAACGCTAGTAATCCTAGGCGATGCTTCCTACAATAATAGCTAATTTTTCATTTTCGTGGTTATCAGAATTTGCTCTGCTGAAGAAATTTGGTAAGTTTTTTTTGTCCTCATCCTTGCTGGTCGGTTTGACCAGGCCAGTCTCCCCCGTATCTCCACAGGGTGGAACAGTGGGCATATTAAGACCGTGGTTAAGACCCAGCGCCTGGTCATCCGTGGCAATAACGATTAAGTTGTTGTACCCTACTACACGATTGACCCGGAGTGACATGTCGCTCGGGGCCATGTACAGACCTATTCCGAAGACAAAGTTGACCTCAGAGCCGGCGTATTGCAGGACATCTTGGTAGCGTTTTATCGCTGAGGGGAGGTCTACTGGAGATGAAATGGCGTCTTCGACATTAGTTAAGAATTGCGCCTGCGCATCAAAAGCCGTCCTTGTACGGGTCTGGACCTGAGCCCCGAGAATAGCCCAAACGTATGTCCTGATACTATCATTCAATCGCTCAACCACAGGACGGATTAAACCATTTGACTTGTCAAGGATAAACGTGGTCCAGGCTGTGTCGTCTGCGTTCGAAACATCTTGTTCTATGAAATCTATATGAAGTGAATCCTCCTTACCAACAGGGTGGAAGCCACTGTAGGTCCAATAGCTGTAAACTTGGCCTAGTCCGTGGTTTGGACCATTCACGCGCCAGTCGGCGTGCGGGGAAACACCAAACTCGCTGCCGATTGTTTCGTATGCCCATCGGTCATATCGGTTGTTCCAAGGATGCCATGCTTTGTCTTGTGGCAGCGGAACGTGTATCTCATCCGGTATTAGCCTCGTCTGGTAGACGTGGAAGCGATACAATGCCCGCAGTAGGGGGTCTTTTTCGGCAGTCAAATGGTCTTTCAAAGAAACAACGCAGCCTGTGGTGGCACACCAGACCGCGAAATTGACTTGGTTCTGCCAACATTGCATCGGGTTGGACTTCAGGTCTAAACCAATATTTGTCCGAAGACACTTGTGGCAAGCGATACTTTTCAAATATATCGGGATACTGGGTTTCAAACGAACCATCGGTGTGCACTTGGACGTGAGCTTTGACGAAATCCACCACACGGTTTGCTTCATTTTGAACACCTGGCCAGTACTTCGCCTTACTATTAAACTTAAATGCATTAGGATTCATATTAATCATGTATGTAACAGCGATAAATGTTCAAAAAGTTAATCCACCCACATATTAGATGGAAGAAATCTTGAGATCGCCCTGGTGAAGATAAACTATGCACCACGATAGTACACTATCTCCAAGGAGAACAAGAACTACAGATTTTTGGTAGGCGGCAAGTCAGTAATCAGCCCAGATGGTTATTATAATGTATGTAGCCTTGATAAGGCATGGATTATCTGTGGAAATACACGCCCCGACGGGATATTTGCGAATGTATTCTGAAAAAAAAACTACAATTTTCCGACCAATTCAGTAAATTTCTTGGATTTTCCTCGTTGATGACTCTCGAGCCGAAAGAAACTAAAATTGTTGACGGTCCATCTCAATTGTCTATCCATCGTGAGCTTTTCATCCACCAGCGAAAACATAGTTCATGGTTTTCCATCAATCGGTGCTTTGTTTAGTCCGCGTTGCGACTGAATCTTGTGGCTCTGGAAGAACCTGGAAACCAGTTTATCCCGAGTACAAAAAGTTATTGTCCTCAAAAATATCACATTTAACATTGGATGTTTTAGATTTAAACAGATATAAATTAAATTGTGATTACATTCGTATAAAGTTACACTTACGCAATGGTTGAATCTACTGGACCTGCCCAACCTCGAGAGTGCAATAGTGTTGCACTATAAGACCTGGGTGATGTTGGGTGGGATGAGCCTGGTAAAGGCCTTCACCTACTTCAACTAACAGGTGATGGTATTTACAAGCGGGTAGAACTTCGTTCTATTCCAAAGATATCTCAAAATTGGCTTCTAGACTTTAGACTAAAAAACCCTTACGTTTTCATAGGTCAAGATATCAGCTTAGAAAATGGCAGAATGGGGGGAGTGTTTTAGCTGCTCTTATCCCATCGAAAAAGGACATGCGTCTTAGCTACCTTAACGATAGTGGGTATGTAGTTTCTACCACGAAAAAGTCTATTATTCTCAAGCTTGTGTTTGAGATTCCTGTTAATATAGTAAATAACATACAACCTGGTTCTACGCTTTTCTTTATGCTGGTTTTCGGGAATGTACCCGACAACCGTTTGGCTGGTATTAGGGGACTCACTCTCCGATGAGATGAATCTGCAAAAGGGAAGCGTTTAGGGATCGTTATTCCAAAGCCTGAAGAAACCCCGGAATACTCAGACGATGATAAGATGGTTAGTCGTGAAGACGCCTACATAGAGGTTGAAAATAACGTGTTTTTGAAAACCATCAATGTTTACCCTAATCTTACCATCCAGAGAATTTCATATATAGACCAACGTACTGATGAAACAGATATGGAAATTGAATGTTTTACTATTTAAATTTTTAAGAAAAGAAAATATATTAATTAATAATGTACTAACAAAGTTTTTTGAAAAATAGATTTTCAACATTTTTTTTTCAATTGTTTGTGTGTATGGGTGTGTGTCTTTTTGTGTGTGTTCATGTGTGTATACAGCTGTTGTCCACTTGTTTTCCTCTTCCCTCTTTCAACCATCCATCTCACACACACACACACACACCAAAAAAAAGTCTTTGTTTTATTTCAACAAAGAATATTTTAGTATTGAAATTTTCGTTGGAAGTAGGAAAGCGAGACAAAGCGTCGCGAGTGATACTTGAAATTCTGTTCGCCAAATCGTTGTCCCATGACTTGTGTGTTTAAAGGCTGTCGAAATGAAGTGTTCGAAGTCTGAGCGTTACTAAATTTAGTAATTTAGCAACATAACCTTGCGTTCCAATATGAACAATTAGACTATAACGTGTGGCCCTGTCAAATGAATGACTCATGCCCTGTGTGTCTAGGCTGCTCCAAAATGAATTGTTCATTGAATGCGAAAGCGCTATTAGACATGGAGCTAGGAACTACTGGAGCGAGCACTGAGCGGCACCTCCCACTCTTCGCTTATTTAAAAATGGCGGACGCCACATGCCGAATTGAATGGTCATGGGGAGAACCGAATGAAGGGCAACAGGCGCTCAAGGCTAATAGATTACATAGAAGGAAACTCACGATTTAACAGCCCTTTCCGATCCTAAACCAATAAAATTGAAATGAAAGCAAATTTCGCATTGAATAAACCTTGCGTATTTTGTCAGGTGTTTTTTTTTTTTAAGGACAGTTTTCCCGTTGACCTGCTTGAATTAACATTAATTACTAAAATAACGTAAATAAATACTAAAATTATAGTAAAGACGACGAAGGAGCAATGCAAGACAGGGGAAGAATCTCTTTGTTGTGTCTGAAAAGTGAGTAAATACAAAGTAATGTCAAAATGAGGTGTAATTGTTAGAAAGCAAGCGAAAATTGTACGTTGTACTAGAAATTAAAGTAGAACGTCGAAAAAGAAAAAAAGCACATAAATCAAAACAAAACAACGCACTGTCAGTAGGCTACATAACTTTTATTAAAAGGTACGGATATTTTGTTATTTAAGAGGGGGGGGGGGGGGGGAGGAGGCAGGTCCTGAAGGTGGTTTTTTTTTTAATTCTTGTTCT
>JBCEWB010556350.1:0-36547 GCA_039654565.1 Peronia peronii | reverse complement strand
CCCCCCCCCCCCCCCCCCCCCCCCCCCCCCCCCCCCCCCCCCCCCCCCCCCCCCCCCCCCCCCCCCCCCACAAACTCCCGCAGCATCTGTTGATTCCACATCTTTTATTATTTATTCATGATCAATGAAGTATCTTGTTGATCCAGTTCCAGGGGTTAAGTGAGTATGTAAGATGTAACTGGATTTTAACTATGTTCCATAACATTTCCATAATCTGGGAAACTGAGTACTATGGCATGCCATGTCAAATATAAAGTTGATTTTCTACAGCCTGTGACAGTCCCTTCTGTTAGGTTAGAAATAATCTTGTGCATGAGCAATGCAGTTGAACTACTTTGTTGGGAAAATGAGTTATATGTAACAAATACTATGAGACACCATGTGAAATAAAAAGTTGATCATTGTTCAACTTGCTTTTGAACTATGCAGTAGAGCCAGTGACATATTGTTGGGTTTTGATCACAGATGGAGAAGCTGAAACAAAAGGAAGAGCTGGAGAAGAAGATGTTGGAACAGAGAGCTGTGTTTGTGGAGAAAGCCAAGAAAATCAACTTGGAGCCTGAACCGGATGACAGACCTCGCAAGTCTGGCAGTGGCAAGGTGAGAGAAACTAAGGTTGTCGTTTTCTGTATGAATAGGCCTATATAGTTGATGGCATATCAAACATCTTTTTTTTTTTTTTTCTTTTTCCAAGTTGGGAAATTTTTTTGTAAGTGAAGCAAACACCCCAAAAAAGTAATACTCATAGTAGCCTGTCAAACTTCATGATCAAGACAAAGACTTTTTTCAGTGGAATTTTGTGTTTCACCAAGAGTTACATCTGAATAATTTGACCATTCAGAAAGTGTGAAATCTAGTATACCTAAAAATGTGAAACTAAGAAAGAATTGCAAGGACATTACTAAGTCTGTTTGTTTTCTCCAGTGTTTGTATTTTAAAATCATAATTTGTTTACTTCTCTGAAATAAAAAAAATCTTTATCTTTGGTTGAATTACTTTATGAACTTTTAGCTACGATAGCAGCATGTTATGCTGCATGCTGTCATGAAATAATAAATTTTTTTCAGATTTGAGAAAAGTTCTTTTCATAAACTGTGCCTTTTTCTCCCCTTTTAGCGGTCCAAAAGGGCTGAGGATGGAGAGATTTTGTCTGAGGGCAGTGAGGAAGAAAGGCCCAAAAAGAAGAAGAAGAAGGCCAGATCTTCCAGTGCCTCTGGAGAGGAAGATGAAGATGGAGAAAAGAAAAAGAAGAAAAGGAAGACAAAGAAGAGGTGAGTTTGTGTCAAGATTTTAGGTTTTTTGTTATTTGTGTGACTATAGTTTGCTGTATATTTAATGTCTTTAATATGTTTTCTCTTTGATACAATAATGTCTGTGTGTACAAATGGAACCATTCCAGAATTCAAGTGAACACTTTTATATTTCAAATTCTAATGCAGTTATGAAGAAATATTTTCCAGAATCACTTACTGGATGCTGATTTAGAACTCATTGTTTACTGGTGTCTCTCCTCATCCTCTTTGTTAAAAAATGTGGACATGTGTGATCTTAAGATTTTTGATGAATTTGAAGTTTTGTTTTCTAAACCCAGTGTTATCTTTTACTGGACAGGCCCAAAAAGGATGACTTTGTCAATGACAGTGATGAGGAAAATGAGAGCAAAGGTGAGCGCAGAAAACGCAAGGGCAAAGGGAAGGAGAGCAAGGCAGAGAAAAAGAAGAAACAGAAGGAGGATGATGATGGACTCACAGCCAAACAGAGGAGGAAAATTGTGTCCAAGGCAGTCATTTCCTCTAGTGAAGGCTCGGATTCCGACACGAGAAAGAAAAGAATGGCAGCAGCAGAGTGAGTATTTTTTCACAGGTTAACAGGAGGAGTGTCAAACTTTGGACTTTAGTTAGAAATTTGATTTTCTGGTTGCCACTGATTTTCTTATTTCAGCTGAGCCAGCGACAGACTCATCACCATTTTCTGTTGGCTGCGTGTATAGTTTTATTTACATATTGGAATTTGGTTTTTGTCTTATGAATGTAGACAGTGCCCAAATGACCTGATCAAATTTGGGAGGTGCACAATTTCTCTGCTTACTTGCGAAAACACCCTAGGCTTAATCTGACAGCAGAAACGATGTAAAGAAAAGATGTAAAGATTTACAGCAGTTTCACATTTCATGCTTTGTTATTTATTAATTTCAAATTGAATTAAGGATATAAGTTAATGTTATTGAGTCCTCTTTGATTCATACTGGAAACAGTCAGAATAAGAAACTCATCACATAAAATAACTGCCAGAGTTTTTATTTCTTTTCTGTGCTCATTCTTCTGTGATCTACCCCAGTCATTGACATACAAAATTCAAATACATGTACAAGAGATATCCTTTGCCAGGGCACCTGAGAGATTTACTGGGTCATTTATTTGCCAGCAAATTACAAAATAATGCACACAGTGTCCCTGCATGACTGATCGCAAAACTGTTTTTGTGGTTATGGATAGTCACAGTGGGGCTAGTGACAATACTTTGGCACTTTTTGCAAGGTTCTTCATCACAGAATATCAAACACACATTATCTAGGTATGATAACATGAAGCTAAGGGCTCTAGGATTTATCAGGCCTGTTAAATGAGGCGTTTCGCGGCTAGTCCCATTATTGGGGGAACATTGCTCACACATGTAAGGTTTGTTTGTATGATGTAAACATGTCTGAATACTCATCATTTGTCAAGATCTGATTGTCATGCCCAGAGCATGCATGTATAGAAATCAGTTTGTGATAGAAAACCCCTTTGTTCATGTGACTGATCTTGAAATACCTCATGGTCAATTTGGGAAGGAAATAGCCTTTTCTCACTGATAAAAACTTACTTGCTGTTCCTCATGTTTTGAATATTGTATGGAAATCAATATAGAGCCTGAAACGTTTTCTTAATTTTTCATGAAATCAAATTTGATATCCTTGTTTTATAATCTTTCAGCAGTGGCAGCGGCAGTGGTAGTGATGATAACGAAGGCAAAGGTAAACGACGCAGGATCTTGGACTCAGGCAGCGACAGCGACGCCGGCAGTGGAGGAAAGAAATCAGGTTCTGGTTCTGACAATGAAGGTGGAAAAGGATCAGGTTCTGGCTCTGACAGATCGAGGTCACGTTCCAAGTCCAGGTCACGATCCAGATCTGGCTCTCCAGCTGGCAGCAATAGGTCCAAGTCAAAGTCGAAATCCAGGTCACGATCTCGCTCTAGAAGTGGATCCCGATCAGGCAGTGAAGGCAGAAAGTCGGGCTCAGAGGCGGGATCACCTCGTAAATTGAATGCAGGATCTGACGTAGAGGGCAGCGACAAGGGGAATAAGTCGGGGGGCAGTGACAATGAAGGGTCTCGGGGTGAAGGGGGTAGGGAGGGGGGCAGTGATGGCGGGGAGAAGAAGTCAGGCTCAGACAGTGACTAGGCCAGCCGGCCATTATTTACAGTTTTAACTTTTGACATGTTTTCTTGTCTGTTGTTTTATCTCTACTTCATATTCTCAGTGATAAGTTAGGAAAAGTTTAACTGTTTGTTTTTGTTTATTTTACTGGAATATATTGATTAGTATCAAAACTGTTCCTGACATACAGTGGAACACACTTAAAATAAAAAACGGCTAGGCCGAAAACACGGTTGAACCGAAAGAAAAATTAATCCCTCTTTTTTTTTCTCATTTACTCTTTGTTAATGGACTAGCGATAAACCAAAGTCAACATTTGTGGGAGCACGGCTGAACTGAAAACAACGACCTTGATTTTAGTGGAAGCCTGTGACCTATTCTTAATCAAACATGCTTAGTTCCAACATGCCGTTCTCTCATCGTCAGCACTGAGGCCACCAGCAGGTGTCAAAGATGGAGAGGGGTAGGGGATGGGGGAATTGCGTCAGTGAAGCAAGTGCATATTGTCTGTGGAATCTAAATTATGCGCTGTGCTGAGGAGGCGAAGTTGGCAACATGTCATCGAAGCATCGTGATGCGCGCTGTCTGATGCGGCGTGATGTTGTGGCACTGTGTAGTTTCAGATGACCCACGTGGTTAGTTACATTTGCTAGTGTCAGGCATTGCTATGAAGGCTGTTTGACCCTACAGAGTTTGTTCCCCTCTTCTGACAACTTCCACCATACCAGTTTGGATAAACCAAAATATGTTTAAACCAAAATGATAGGCCGGTTCCTAAAATTTTAGTTCAAGTGTGTTCCATTGTATTAAAAGAGCTTAAAATATTTTTTTTTTTTTGAAACCTAAGTTGTACACGATGTGGAGTTATTAAAGAGGGAGGGAAGGGCACATAGTAGGCACCTCAGGGTCACAATTTAGCACTTAACCCATTACCACCCAGTCTAACCTTTACCCCAGCCTGACTTCTTTCTCATGATATGGGAGATAACTCTGTCATTTTTACCCCTAACAATAAAATTTTCAAAAATTTATAGGGAAAAAACTATCAGACCAATCCACATGCAGTTTTCACAGTAAAAATACCAGTAAAATTATCACTGGAGGTTGTAGCAGACCTGCCATTTATTCCGATTTTATCGGAATATTCCGATTTTCCCCCACAAATTTCTGTCCTTCCGATTTTTCCGATCACCTGCACTGTAATCCGATTTTTTTTTTTTTTTTTGTTTCGCCGACATTGGCCCGGCCGTACCTATTTTGAACTGTCTCGATTTTGTTTCTCTGGAAGTGCCAGATGATATTTTAATTTTACCTCGCGTCTGCCTTGTGAACTCGGGTTTTGGTTCTCTGTCTTGCAATCGCTACCATCTCAGCCAGCGACGCTCATTAGTTATTGCCTCATCCGTTTAAGAGTTAAATTTTTAATATCAACTAGATCTACATCAGGAATAGGCAAGCTTTCGGTTCTCTCAGCAAGCCCAACTCGCATGCTTTGTACAACCGCAACGGCACCTTTGTTTAGATCTAGAGTCTAGATGTTTGACGTATTTTTATTCCATAGGTTGGGTTGATCTGGCGTTTTAGTAGACTTGGATCAGTTAGATGAAGGACTAGCCTTTTTATTTTTGTTATTATTCAGAAATAATAGGGTATTAATGTTATTGAAGAACTAATTTAAGAAAAGATCTGTACGGGATATAAATCTGCAGATCTAGACTAGATTTTAAACGTAAACATGATTAGCTGTAATATTACCTCATTGTTTTGTATGATTCTGATTTTTTCAGCCAAATTCAGATTTTTGAGAGTTAGGATACTGATTTTTGGGGTTGGCAAAGTGGCAGGTCTGTTACAGGCAACTCATTCCTACAAATCACCATCACATATAGCGTTAATAGCCTCTTCAATTTTAATACCTCATCCATGTCTAAAAATGCACTTAACTTTAAAAATTCACTATGAGATAATCGTTCAAGCTACACACATGAAATTTGCACTGGGCGACGCCATTTTAACTGGGCTATCACTTGATATGGTCAAAATCTCACTAGTGGCGTTACTTGCAGCTCAATCCCGTTTCTACGAAAGCTACTGCAAGCCACCGAAAATTGGCGTAATTAGGCGTATATGCAGAAATGAACCGGTATCGGCAAGCAGCGTATATCTGCGTCTGTGCGTGGTATTGGGTTAAGTACATTTATCTATAGTAATATTTTCATCTCTTCACATTGTCCTGTATATTCAAATGAGATATTAAGTTGTAAGTGATGTGATGATTTAAAATGAAATTTTCTCTATTCAAAATAGAATTTCTTACTGTGTGTTTGGATTATCTACAACATGTCTGTCCACAATATGATTTATATTTTGTTTGAATGTCACTTCCATAAATAAAATTTCATGTTTTTTATCCTACTTTCACCAGTCCAGTTACATTATTGTTCCCTTTTGTAAATGTCTAATAAATCATGTTATCATAGATCTCATTTTGTTGTTACTTTTCTCTCCACTTTGTGAGCATTGTCTGTGTACTTCTTCACAACACATTAGTAGCTGTCTTTGAACACCAGAAACTATTGAGGAAATTCAAGAAGAGCTGTTGACTATTCATGATTCATGAGTCCCTTAACCCTTTCCAGGCTCATGGGGGTGCTGCATTGCTGAACACTGTACCAGCTGACTCCACCTCTGACAGTCATAGGCAAGGGTTTGAGTCCTGGCAAAGCTCTTCCCTGTCCACTCGGCAGTGTTGTCCGTCCATTTCTTTCTCTGCCTGCCTCTTCTTCTTCCATCCCGAACTGTCCCTTGGAGGATGGTCTTCGATAGGCCACTGGCTCTTGTCACATGACCATACCAATGAAGTTTTCTTTTCTTGACGGTGGTTAGCAGCTCTTCGAAATGTTTCATGTGGTTGGTGATGGTTGCACACACTGCTTCACTTGTGATGTGTTCTATATTGACCATACACAATCCCAAATTTCAATGACAAATACAATCTTTTGTTCCAAATCACACTATAATCATCCAGTTCAAATATGGGTTTTGTTCATGTCACAGACAGTAATTTTTAAATTATCAATGCCTAAAGGGTTAGCAAAATCCAAACTAGAGGATCCATGTTATAGAATCTTCAGCTGCATTGCAAAAGAAGACTTTCAAAATTCTGAATGAAAAAGTTTGATTTTCAGGTATAAATCTAATCCGCGGAGTGAATGGTGACTTGGAGTTAAGTCATTTATTTTGTGATGCATTGTTGGACTCTACATGAACTTTTGATCTGTGATGGATTGATTAGAAAAGACAGCACAAAGATAAAGACGTGATGATAGACATTTCAAAGGAAGCATTTCATTTCTGTTTTTTTCCATTTCTTTTATAATGTTTTTAATTGATTTCCTCAAAACACAGATTTTTGAGATAGACCACTTGTTTATGAATGTGATTATTTTTTTTTCATAGCTCAGAAATCTTTTTGTCAAACATAACCAAAATACCAGCTCATAATCACAAACGACATGGCAGAAAATGGACCATTTAATTTGATGTTTAATGAAATAATATATAGATGAATACCGGTTCTGGACACATCAATCAAGACACAATTCATACAGAGCTCATGTAGAAGACAACTTATGGTAAATGAAATAGACATTTTACATTGTCAATAATGTCAGGATATAAATAACCAAGATTCATAATGAGATACATGTATATAAAATAAAATTTTCACAACTGAATGCGCAATATTTCTTGAAAAGCTTTAAATCTCATAATTTATCATGCCATGCAAAGATATACTGACAGCCAGCAGAACTGCATTTCAAGTTGTGAAAAAGAAAGATAGTTTCTTTTTTTTTTTTAATAAGAATTTGTGTTCTAATTCCACGTTTGGGGTGTCTCTCTAAGTTTTCTGTCCAATCATTGCTTTTCAGTCTAAGCGAAAGAGGACAATGCAAACATCACAACGCTCCAGGCATGTATGTCTTTACTGAGCTGCTGTTTCATTTCACATTCGCTGATTATTGCAATTATTTTGTTATCAGTATTTGGATGAAATGCATCAACTCATATCACACACAAAACTAACATCTAAATATTGCCAGTAAAAAAATTTCTGGCTATCTACTATGTAATTTTAAATAACAGCTCAAAGACAATCCTTCAGACTGTACTAATCCCCTCTCCTTCAAAAAACTTGATTTTATCGATGTAAATCTTTTTACAAGGGAAGAAGTCTATCATGCTAAGAAAGACAGAAGTTAAAACTAAAAGACTAGGGAAAAAAAAAAGACGGAGAGTGAGTGAAGATACAATATGGCTGTAAATTTTGGATTTATGAGTGTAAGGGTTCACTCATGTATTCAGTGAGCCTCTCCAATAAGCTGTCTTTCTAGCTTTCTAGACATTATGGAGAATAATTTACATGTACAGAATTATTTCTGAGCATTTACTCTCTAAACACTCCGTAACACATGTAGTTCATCTCATTTTTCAAGAGCAATTTCGTCAAAATTAAGCTGCCCAAGAGCTGATGACTTTTCCGACGAGAGATCTGGAATAACATTGCTCTCAAAATGTCAGATTATGGTTTCGATCATTCCATTAACACTAAAGTCATTTGTTGTTGTTTTTTTTTTTTGGTTGAGGCTTTGAGTTATGATCCTAACCATCATCACCACTACATAAATAACCAAATTTTACATATACAGTCATTATTTTGTTTTGTTAATTTAATGCTGCATTTATGCCAAAAGTTTCTTCTGCCTTAATCATAGTTTTGAGTTTGCACAAAATGGTCTTCTCCATTTTCTTAGAAACACCTAAAACTCTCTTGGCCTACCTTAGAACAACTGTTAGGATAGAATTATCTCATTACCATATTTTACCACTCTCCCTCTCAACATTCAACCATGAAACACAAACTGGATATGTCTACAGATGGGATGAAAATAGTCATGTACAGGGTGGGTCAGAAGTCATGACGCACTTGTTACCAATATTTCTCAATGTATGTTTATCAGTGCACAAGAGTACAAAGTTAATAGTTAAACATATTAAGAAATAAAATAATAAATGCAAACAATACAATAAACAAAAAGTAAGAATGTTAAGAAATACAAGAATAAAATAGACAATAACAATAAAATAAGCAATTTAGGAAATATAATGAATAAGAGAACCATGAATTCTGGCCCAGTCTATAATTTGTGATGTAATACAGATGGACGTCAGCTTCTGATTTTTGTAACAGGTGCATAAAATGGAAGCAAATCGGTGAGATGAGCAGAAAAATAAGAACAAGTAACCACTCCCTCTCATATACCAATGACTCAACACAAAACACAACTTTGCCACCTTCTTCAAACTCTGTCTGTAGACCATCCTTGATTCATTCGTAGTTTCCACCACATTCCTTGACACATTTTCCATACCACAGAGCTTCAAAATGTTGAATGGTATGTCCCTGTACAGCTGTGAGTGTTTCCTTCTTTTCCTGTCTTTTAGTAAATAATTCTTATGACAATACTTGGAAAACAATTTCAAACTGGCTTTCCCAGCTCATGACAATATCAGTTACCATACCCTGATCAATTCCATAAATTTGTGGTACAATTTTGCAAAAATAGTTATAAATAATCCTACACACTTGACGACACAACAACATTCAGCAGAGCTATTTTTATAGAATCCATGGTACAGCCAAACTGCAGCAAATAACTTGCTGCACGTAAAATGTTAAAATAAAATGCATTTCCAAGACGACAAAAAGACAACAACAAGATAAAGAACCAAACAATGCTATTGCTAAATATATGGAAACAAATAGGTGTCAATGTAAGGAGTCCTGTATGCATACAGAAAACATTGCAACATTAATGACCACTGTCTTATCCTATACATTTGCATGTATTTTGCCTTGTGTTATCCTTCATTCAACCTCTTCCCACTCATTCCCATGCACTCTCTTCAAACAACAATTCTGACATTTCAGAAAAGTCTGCAATTCTTAAGACATAATCGGGTTTTACATTATTACGGTGAATAAACGAGATCATCATGCGCATTCATGTGCAAATCAAAGCAACTCATGCAAAGTGACTGCTAGCACTGTGGATAAAATTATGTACATGTAGTCCATAAAAGTAAATGACATGATAAAATGACACGTGAAGAGACATTTACATGTGAGCTGATATTTCTAGCCAGCTGTTTCTCTGTACAAGTTCATTTGTCTTGCGGACAGGGCAAATGAGTCGGAAATCATTCTGGGCAATCTCGAGTTATGACTGTTTTTACCAATTTTCCCACTCAGATACCAAAATTTATACCAAAATGTTTATTTTTTTCAGGTTAAAAAAAGCTTAAATTTTTGTTTTTGTGAAAGAAAAAAAGAAATAAATTTGGTACCTAAATCAGAAAACAGTTAGAAACAGCTGTAGCTCAAAATTACCCAGCGCGACTTTTGATTCATTTGCCCTGGTTGTAAAACATTTTATCTATATACAAGCACATATACAATAGAATGATGGTGGTGAATTAGTTCTTCTCAGAACTAAATAGATGTAACGTTTTGTACAGTAATCCTTCGCCATTTCGCGGTTTATCTTTAGCAATCTCAGTACATCATGATGTTTGTCTATGCTATAAATGCAAACTTTTATAGCAGGATGCTTCATTATATCGGAAGTTTCTGATACATGCATAAATTATTTAGGGGAGTAAAATATATGTAAATGCACTGTACAAAAGTGTGTTAAAGAGAAAGAAAGAATTTTTGGCAAGAAAGGGTTTACAAGAGCTTGGGAAGGGTTTATAAAGCATTATAACATATAAAAAATAACACATGATGTAGACTTCGCAGGCTTTCACCTATCATGGGGGCAGAAGTTTCTGGAACGTAATTCCAGCGAAAATCGAGGGATCACTGTACTTGTATATCGTCGGCTGTACAACAAAGTGGCAAAAAGGTGACAACCCCTGTGTGACAAAAAGGTCAACTTTTATCTTCTCTGCATGACAAAGGGGTGAATCAGTCAGATAATTTATTGATCGATTCACTCGTTTGTCAGGCAGAGAAGTGATGGATTCGCCTTTTTGTCATCCGGAGGTTGTTACCTATTTGCCTCTTTGTTGTACAGCCGACGACATGTGTAGACAGGTAGAATGGATAGACCGAGTCTCATGCATCTTGATATCACATTTTCATCTTTGACAAAGCATGGGAGGAAAAATCCCATATGAGCTGACCTCTGCATCATGGACCGATGGCATAAACATGGCAAATTCTAGCATCCACGTAACTCCACCTCCTAGATGTATAGTACTATAATAAGGTGATAAACATATCTGCTGTGAAATGACTGATGCATGATAAACAAAATAAAATCATCTGATATATACACATGAGAATCCTGCAGGAACAATGACATAAGACAGTGCACAGTAAAGCACAGAGAGGTTCATCTTTTGTTGGTTTGCAGTTTCACCCTGACAAAGTCTTCACCAATATTTCTCTGTCTCACACATTCTCATCCCCATCTCTGACAAAGACGATAACAAAGACAAAGACGATAACAAAGACAAAACTTTATGAGAGCTGGAGCAAACTCAAAAGACTGGGACAACAGAATTAAACAAGAACAACAAGGGAAAAAAAAAATTCACTGTCGTCTCATTCAGAATACATGTCTTTTCAACTTAAAACTCATATCACACTGCAGAAAAAAACTGTTTTCTGGAATTTACCATTTCTCTAATTCCTCAACCTACCCAAGAGCTGCCATATACATGTAAGGTAACAAAGTTGATGCAAAATAACATGAAAATTATTTATGAAATTGCTGAGTTCAGATACAACAAAAAAATGACATTTCAATTGTATGTATTTGCACTGTGATCTTCAAAATTGTTTGAGGTACATATCTAAATCATGCAAGGCCTTACGTCCTTCATGTTCCTTAAACAAAACGCTCTCAAAAGGGAATCTGACTGACCCCATGTCAAATAAGAATGTTAACTGACAAAATATTATGATGACAAAGACGAGTTATGTCTCTATGGTTGCACAGAGCTGATCTTACAAAATCTGTACCGGACAAGTGGAGATATTGCTGATGCACCATAGACTTTGCTGTATTGATCTAAGCCGCTGGCAATATGACGGCAAAGCAATCAGAGACTATGACAGCTCAGTGCAAAAGTGCTTCTGAAACACTTGTATTTCACACTCTGATCACCTACAGCTGGACTAGAAAACTAACAGCTAGCAAACGACTGGTTATCTAGAGCACATGAAGGTATCAATATTTCCCTAGGTCTAAAGCTTGACCATAAAACTGACTCAACACCTCAAGTCGAGGGAGGAGAAGCTGGTGCACACATTGGCAGAAAAATGTGCATACAGAAAGAAGTGTTGCCACTCTGACAGACCAGTAACCGCTCCCAGGTGGGACCTTTGTGACAGAGACTGCCATGCTTGCATCAGTCTCTATAGCCAGAGACGACGTTACTCCAGCTTTGTCAGTCAGGATGGATACACCATCCATGAGTCAGCACTGACCCATGGAAACCCCCTTCCCATAAAAGTGACAGAAATGAAGAAAATGAAGGGTTCAACAACCATTATTGATTGTTGTGACATTGGTGTCAAAGTTCACTATGGCTATCTCTTCCCAATATGTTGGCTGATGAAGCAAAAGCCAGTTTTTCTGACTGAAATTGAAATTTTAATCTAGGAGAGCAAGAAGGTAGTGTTTAGTATCAACTCACTGGAAATCAGATTTGTGAAATATTGAGTTTCTCTTAGTCCACACTCTTTTTTTTTTTAGCTCCCAAACCTATACACCTTTCCTAAGCCATTAGTTTCTTTACAGTCCCAACCATCCATTCTGTCTGTCCATGAGTAGTGGGTTTTTTTCAGACATATCTCATCCAACTATTGTATTCCTCACCATCAATAAAATAAAGTTACATTCTCACTGCTTTTTTCCCAACAACAATGTGCAATAACAAAACACCAAGATCAAATGAGATGCGGCACAATGAAATCAGGCTCTTGTCAAATTTTGAGCATAAATATGGAGTTATTGATATCACTGTGAAGATTATTCATTTCCCTTTCTGTGTGTGAAAAAATTTTTGTTCTCCCTTATGTAAAAGTTGAGATTTTGGCAATTAAAGACAATGGGGGTGATCTATTGCTGCAGCTGATTTAGGTGAAAAAATGGCCGATCACTTTCGTTAATCCTTATTCATTCTTATTAGGTCATGTCACTAAATTACAATTTTTGGGCCTCTACTCAATCCATTTCAGTAAATTTAACCCTGAAATGCATTTTCAGACTGATAGCAAAGGGTTCTGTGAAGAAAGAGAAATTATGTTCAAAATTCATTCACTGTTGAAAAACAGTGATTTCTCTGGTTGCCTCAGTTTGACGAGTGCCTGATGTGGTGTTACATTTCAAATTGGTGATTTTATTAGCACCAGACAGGTGGGTAAAGACCGAAGTGTTGAAACAGAACAGAAGTGATTAATTACACACAAAATGCTAGACTGAAATGAAGTAGCCAGCAAAGATGTCCAGCAATTTGTTATTCAGGTGTCAAACACAAAAACATTTCTTCCTTCAACTTCAACTTAATGAATACAAGATATGAAAAAAATGAAAAATAATGTGATAGTCATCAGTTTCACCATTTGTCTCATAGCCAGTCAAAATGTCGATTTTTCACCATGTGGGGTTTTTGGTATCATGTGGAAGTTTTATTTCATACCCTTTCAGATGGTGAAAACAGTTTTGAGCTAGCTTTATTCTAGCCAGTGATATTGCTGTTTAAAGAGACAAAAGGGGACCCTCAGCAGTGACCGAAATTCCAAGAAAATCGAATCTAAATGAACGGTTGAACGTATAAATCTACATGCCTACCTCACAAAAAAAATGATTTTAATGAAGTAATATTTATAAATTGAGGGTAAGACAGATACTGTCTTGTTTAGAAGTGAAGGCACTTTCGATTTCTGCAATAAAAAAAATTCGAGATCTGACCCCCCTCATTACATTCAAAGTCCGATTTCTCGGTTCTAACCCCGCGTCTTACGTCTTCGACTGGCTCAAGACATTTGTAAACATATAACCTGTTTACTCATTCAACCCTTGATCTTGTATCTAAGTCAATGAATTATGACTTTATCAGTTAAAGAGTGAGCACATTTTTGGGGATAACCTGTACAATTTCACACTTTACTGCCCTACATATTTACAATATGATCAAAGATCCAGGTCTTCACCCCTTTGACTGCCAGCAGTGTAACCTTTAGAATTTCAAGGTGTCATCTCAAACTCTTATACCTGTACTTGCCTATCTAAACTCTTATCCAATATGAACACAAAACTCCTAGCAGAAATGTGAATGTCTCAGAACTGACAAAGGTGCGTCTTTTACCACAAAAAGACAAGACATGAAGATCTAGAAACTATGGCAGGAAAAGGACTAAAATTTCACCACAGAACCTGAACAGCATAGCACTATATGTAGCATAGACAGCTGGTAGGGGCTTTGGACACTTATGACTCTGTGAGGTAGATGCTGATCTATACATGTACCATAACTGCTACTAATCATTATGAAATCTGCATCACTGGAAAACTTTGAACTTGTAGAAATGTGTGTTATTTTTTAAAATCCTTTTATAAACTGAAAATCATTTCATAAAAGAAGAGAAGAAAGCTATTATGCTTTATGGGCATCACACAAGAGTATATGGCACAACTGGTCCTTATAAACATGACATTCTTTTAACTCCTCTGTTTTTCCTCTCTTTTTTGTTGTTGTTGTTTTATTGTTATATTTATCACAAAACTTTTAAAATATTTTTTTCACTGGTTCCACATAAAAATCACAGAGAAACCCATGACATTCCACTGAAAACACAAAAATATGAACTGGTTGGAGAAAATCAACAATTCGAGTTATTTTACTTACTCCAGAACCACATTAAACTTGCTATCCAAAGTCCATTAATTATGCGCTAGGGGAAAGTTTCAAACATAATAGATTTTATAGTTATAAAAGATGCCAAATACAGAAACTTTAATAAATATACAGGGTGGACCAAAGGTAGGCTAAGACTTTATAGGCAGGCACTTGTGTTCAAAAGCATTTTCTTACAATTACTTTTCTTAGTTGCAATCAAATCAGTTTAACACTGATCAAATTTCATAAAGTTTAATCTTGTAAATTTTCAAAATGATTTTGAAGTGGTTTCGAAGAGTGACCTGGATAATTTTGACTTAAAGCACAAATGGTTAAACAAGTGTTAATGGCACACCCTGTATGTGTAGAATGAGACTGGTACAGTGGTTTCTGCCTAAGAACCCGGTCACCAGGAGACAGAAAAAGCGGACTCTTAGGCAGACAGGTTCTTAGGCAGATTGAAAAGTTATGCAATCCGTCTGACCACAGACTGTCTTCATTGCCATGATTAGTTGATCATTACTGTTAGTTAAAGATTTATCTATGCGAATAAGTACAGCCTTCTTTTCTGTGTGTGTGTGGTAATTAGATCTAACAATTCCTGATTTTCCTTATTTTATAATTACATCAGTAGGCCTACTGTCCTGCATTTAAACGTCGAGTGAGTTTTCACACAACGGTATCATTGTTGAAAACATGATACTGCTATGCTGCTCAATGGACAACCACACGAATGACTCAAGTGTTTACAGACCAACCAAAATAACAAAACAACTGACCAGTCAGGAGGTTGAACTCGGTCCTCCTTATGCACAGGGCCAATCACAAGTGCTGTCCCACATGTTATCAAACAAAGAAATGCTTACTGGTTAGTCCACAATATGGCCTGGTTATGCAGCAATACATATCAACTATCACTTCCACTCCGTTGTCTATCTGTTCCCTCCACCCCCATCCCCATTCTACTGCACATCTAGCACTGTGCTTATCTCTCAAGTGGACAATCTGATAAAAGTACTCGTGTTTTGGTCTGACACTGGGCTCTTAGGCGGATTTGTATTTGGGAGCGGGTTCTTAGAGGGGTAAATTATAGAGAAAAAATTCCGTTTCGCAGCAGAGGCAGGTTCTTAGGCGGACTAGGCTCTTAGGCAGAGGGTTCTTAAATGGAGATCACTGCACTATTGGTGATGCTTGATACAGGAAATAAAAAAAAATTAATAAAGATCCTGACAACAATTAAAAAAAAAAGCTGGTTTAATAACATAATGAAAAACAAAAAAGACTGAAAGAATAAAGGTTGGAAGATACAGGATAAATGGATAAAGACTTAGAAACAAAATAAAATGTGGACAATTACATGTAGTTCCATACTCTCTCCTTAGATCTTTGTGACATAAACTGCGATACTCTTTGTTGACCTGAATCCGTTATTCTAATATTTTAGGAGGTTCCTAACTTGTCCATACATTACAACCACAGTATCTCAGGTATCAAAGACGTATGTCATTTTGTTGCCAATATTAATGTGTAATTCAAAGGGATTGACCTGCTATTGGGACTTGCACAATGAGCTGGAAAATTGGGAGATAATAAAAGTAATGCAAACTAACTTTCATTTCTGAGAGATTGAGGTTCATTTTGCCAGTATATAACTATTCTGAGCACAATAACTATAAAATTTGCAAAATAAGGCGTTTTCCTCCAGGAAGCCAGGCGCACAGGACTGGCAGGGTCAAAGCATCTGAGTTCAAAGGGTAAAACACACCACCTAAGACCAACCTTTGTTCACTGGTCACCAATATTGTCTAAGATTTTGTGTTGCCATTAGTGAAGAGATTTCTACAGTTTCAGTCTAGTGGTGGTGGGTTCCACATTAACTGAATCTTAGACATTGCTCCCAATGAGCCTGTGCGTTTCTATTACTACTCTGTTTTTGTGTGTTGCAGACAGTAGACTGCACTATCCACTCAAACACTGCACAGAGTTGATGTGTTAGGAGTGAGTGAGCTCACATCAGACACGACAAACTCTCCATACAGTTCAGAAATCTATAGAAACCTTCCAGGAGCTATTCAAATATCCAGTGCTTGTGGCTAGTTTCATACATTTGATGTGATGTTATTTTTTGTATATTTTTTGTTTATATATTCACAGTCTGTCAAAAAAATGTATAACCACTATAGAACAATGAAAACTTATACCTTATAACTATAAATCTCTTTTCAAAATTTCAGAAAATTTCTGCAACACTTTGTTTTGTAGTTGTATCAAATTTTGATAACACTTTTTACTAGTGTACCACATTTACTCAATATAAAAGTTTTATTTTCCTAATATGAGTACACATTCTTTGGTAGACTGTACATATATATACATGTACATATATAAAATACTGATACAGACATATATATATATATATGTGCATTAGTGTATTGCTTATTTCTCCAAACTATTGACTGCCATCAACAGAAGCAGAGCACACCAAAATCCAAAAAACAATTTAAATTAAACAATGAAGGTGGTATTAAACCTGTACAAAACAGAGGAAAAAAAATTAGTATAAGAACAAATTTCAGAGTTCATGTCTGAGGGTTTCCTTGGATAAGAAATAAGATTTGACAAATCAAAGCTTACAGTATAGAAAACAAAACAAAACAGCAACAGAATCTGGGCAGTAGCATTTCATGGAAAGAGTTTGCCACAGACCAGTGATTAGAAATGAGAAAACTGGTGATGAGTGAATGATTCCCTGTAGACAAAAGAGCAGCAGTCTGGACATAGAAGATAACAGAGGAAAACTGAAAACAAGTGATGCATAATCTGAAAGTAAACACTGAACACCCAGCCAGAGCTATCAGACAGGATGAAAGACTGGAAACTTAACTCAAAACTGAAACAGAGGAAACTCATGTTTGAAAAATCATTCATAAGTTACCAAAGACATTCCACGATCACCTCAGTTATATTTTTGAGTTATATGTATGATGCTAATCAAATTAACACTACATATATAACCTCACTTAACAGTAACTAGTATTTTTTTGTTAATCTGATCGAAACTAAACATCACATCATCATATAAAGAGTTCCGTAAAGTTACTGTACAATTATTTGTAAGAAAGAAAGATCATGGTTAGACTGAAAAGTGGAAATCTGGCCGTTGTTTCAATGCAGGCACAATGACAGTCTTCAATTTGTCCAGGTAAATTTTCCCAGAAACAGGTCCTTCAAAGAATTCTATTTCCCAGAGTTGTTTTTAATATATATATATTTTACAGAGTTGTTTTCAGCCTAACTGTATGGTAACTTTACACATATGCTATATATTATACTGTGGATCTCCAGTGAAAACAGTTTTTGTTCATTTTCTCCAAAAACAGCTGACAATGACTGGGCCAGTGTAGACTGGCTGTGACAAAGTGTCTTTGAATATGTCATGTGCTAAGATCTGTGTCAGTCCATGTGAATAGTGAAGTGACTGATCAAGAGCTATCATTCTGTTGAGAGATAGCAGCTCAGTTCTCAGCTGTCTACTCTGGGGATGGCTCTGCATGAATCACAGCCACAATACTTGCCCATAGGTATATACGAGGCATGTATACGCAGAGGATGTCATTTTTTTTTAAACAGGACTTGGTTGATAAAATTCTGAACAAAACCTAGTTTGAGGACAATACAGACCTATATAAAACACCCTCACTGGAGGGATGGGAGATGGGGTGGGGGGCAACTTATCAAATCTTGAACAAACAACAACTAAAACATGCTGAATAATTCTCTTGGCACAGCTGGGCAGTAATAGGTTTATAAGTCTATTACATCAATAAAGATCTTGACCAGTGCCAGCACTGATGTTGCTTGTTTTGTATACTGCTGATTGTAAATTAGCTAATCTGGCAGAGGTCACTTGAGCCTACAATCTAAATGACAATATACAACTATTTTGAGAGCTATTTCACATCCATATCAATTTTGCTTTTGAGGTCTAAATTCCAGCTGCTAGTTCTCAGGTACTGCATCACTACCAATCTACCTCTACAATAAATGCACCCAAGCATGACACCAATTCACCAATGATTGATTATCTTACAAACACGCAAAGTAATTCATAACTGCTCATTCGCACTTTCTTTCTCCCCATCTTTCACTCACACAATTATGAGGAAGCACAAATAGTATGTCTTGCAGCCAGTCAGAATGAATTGTAAGTCACCAGACTCAACTCAAACAGAGAAATCAGGAGTTGAATGTGATAAAGTTGGTCTGCAATCAGTATTTTTGTAAGGCAGAAATGAAAAAAACCCACACATCTCTGAATAAGAAGATATGCAGATTATTGCTAAAGCATTAGGTTGTGAGGTGAACATATAGATTTATATAAATGTGCTCAATTGTTGATTTTTACCAAATTTTCTCCTGATTCTAGCTGGTGCTGATGAGTCCCCACTTGTGCTCTTCACTTTGCAATATCTTTGGTTACCATCAACCTAACTCAAAACTTTTTTCATCACATGAAAGTAGATCAACTATTAGTTATAACTCAATCTGCTGGAAAGTCGACACATAACTCACTGTGACCAGCTGCAAGACACAGATTTTTATACACTGAATGAAATAGATGAATTAATAGCAAATTGCACAAAGATGTTCATGTATTTTGACAGAACATGACCTTTTTTTGACAGCAGAATGATTGGATTGTGCAAATCAAGGTTCATGAAGCAAATCTATGTACAAACATTGGTATCAAAACTTTCTTCTACTCTACGACAGCAACTGTCTTTTTTATAATAAAACTTACACAGGAGCGTAAAGAATTTCAAAGAGGCACATAAAATGAACAAAAGTTTTACTTTCTGGGTGGCCAATCCCCACAGTGTAATGGAATGAGGCCATTTTGTAGGTTGAGGGAATTCAAGAATGATTAGACTCTATCACAGACCCACAAAAAACAATGCAGCATTTGGCTGTGTAGTATGTGACAAAAAGAAAAAGGAAGTTTCTATTATGTCTCCAAAGTCTAACTAGCCATAGAGCAGGACTGACCACTGGCTAGTAAAGACCAAGAAATGGCCAGACAAACGTCTGTTTTAGGACCGGGATGAAAATAAAGCCAGCTTGTTCACCGGAGATGTGGTTGAAGATGTATAGGGTGGGCAGACGGACTGCCAAAATGCAATTAGTCAGTTATTGTTAGACCATGGCCATTTCATGCTCAATGTCCAAGCAGACATTATGTTAGGTATATCCTGTGGTTGTGCTACAGCCCCTAGAGAACTGATACTTCACAGACGAGAATGTTTCTTTGAGCTTTCATAGGGTCTCTTCTAAAAGACAGCTCATTTAGATAGAAATCAAAATACCCGTAGGATTCTGCTGGATTTCTGATTGAAATGTTTGGTTTTTGATAAATATAAATACTGTCCCAAATTTTATTTACATTCTGAGTTTCAATCTATGTTCAAACTCTAAGTTGTCAGCCAAACAAATGAAGAGAACAATCTTCTCTACATATAACTCAATTCATTCTTTTTTTATCAGGTGGGCTTGGACTCAACACCTACAGGATGGGAACCTTTGCCAGATCTCTTCCAGACTGTCTGATTTCTGGCTGTGTCACTGCGGAAATTGACACATGTCATGTCCATGGCTTTGTGAGAAACAACACAAGCTCTTGGAGTCAATGTGGCCGTGATAGAGCAGTGAACATGTTAGAACATCAGGCCATACTGATGACTGATCGAGTCTCTCATCATGTTTCAGCATCTATCTCTGCCACTTGCCATTCTGAAAGAAAGGGTGGCACTGTTCTATTTCCAAAATGTTACATGTGTGTTTTAAATGTTGAGGAAAAAGCGTATTGACTACTATCAAATACAAGGATAATCAATCAAGAAATCACACACCACTGTAAGTGAAACTCATTTCCACTGTCAATACTGCCCTGGTAGCTTGAAAAGCAGAAATCCACCAAGCACAAAAAGTCGGCTATGGGATGTCTGCACAGAAGGTCTGCAGGGGTAAGAGACCACTTAGACTTACATTCCCCATCAAAGTCATGAAGAGATGTGAGTTTTTGACTAGCAGAATGCAGCTTGCTGATGTGGGAAGGAGCCTGGACCGTTGGCAGTGCCAGGCTTGAAGGAGTGGTGACTGCCCGTACTGGAACTGCTGTCTTTGCTCCCGTCTCCGTCACTTCCACTCTGAATGCTGTTGGTATTGGAATCACTGTTAGTGCCGGCATCCCCGCCGCTCAGCCGCCCGCTGCTGTTCCGGGATTTTTGCAGGAGGTTGTTATTCTGGTGCAGCCAGTCATCCTTGGATTTGGTGTCTCCCGGCGATTTCAACCCTGAACTGCTAGGTTTTGGATTGTTGGTTTGGCTGCCACTGAAGCCTTCCATGTCCACATGTAGAACGGGCTTGCTTGATGATGGCGGCGATGATAAGGGAGGTGAGCTGGATGACAAAGATGACTGAGTGACTGAAGGCAACGACGGGTTAATGGAAAATGGCGGCAGGTTGGATGATGATGTAGTTGCTGGTGGCGCTGTTGATGGTGATGCTGATGACGATGGTAATGATGAATGCAACGATGAAGATGGCACATATGACTGAGACATAAGCACTGGGCTTTTCTCTTCACTAAGTTTTGATGAGGGGGGAGATTTAGGAGACATAAGGGTGTATTCACTATCCTTTGCAGCCCCACCCCTTTTACCCGCTCCCAGTGACAACAGCCCCATCTTGGGTTGTGGAGTAGTTGACCCTGGGCTGTCAGAGAGCAGCTTTAAACGTTCTGATGAGGATTTCACATCTTTGGATGGCCGCACACAGAATTCCTGATCCTTGTTGATGAAATCATCTTCTGAGTCACTGTCACTATCATTGGCATTAACAGAATCATATGGATGACCAGTGCTGTCTGCGGATGACAGGGGTGGGTACAGGAGTGGTTCCTGAACATTGCCCTGATGAAGTAAGAGTGGAGAGTGCTCCCCCATGCCACCAAAGTGTCTACGTGGGTTGTGTGAGCCAGATGGGGAATGAGAGCTGGGTGAGATCTGTGCCGGCCTGGACAGGAGGTATGGGCTGGCATCCTCCTCCATGACTGCTCCCTCATCCTCATCTTCACTGCTTGCATAGAAACTGTAGAGACATGTCAGACTGAAGGTAAATTTGAGTATACAGAAAATGGGATGAAAAAGTTTTGACTGTTACATGAGATTGCACAAAAGAATTTTACTTCCCCATACAATACTGACAATAGGATTTAGTTGACAAAACTAAGATTTGAAATAAAGAAATGAAATTGACTGCATAATAATAATAATAATGTATAATAAACTCATGACAGAATTCAACATAGCAAATTATGTTTGACAATGGCATTTCACTACTGAAGATTTTTTCTTATCCTGTGCTGAAAAGTTTTTCACTAAATGCCCATTTTCTCTGATGTTCAGAAATATTACTTGGCAGTAGCATGAAAGCCATGAAACATGTTTGTAATGAGATGTTGACTGTAGTTCAACACTGCATCAACAACAAATGTGCCATATGCTGCTAGGCTGTGGATCACTGTACTGCAACAGTGCATCAGCAAACTGTGCTACCTAGCATAGACTGCTGTGACTATGCAATAACAAGCCACTGTACTAGCAAGATAAACAGTCCGCTATTGACAGTCCGCTAGAGACCATACTATCATGTCACTACTATCTACAGGGTGTTCGGAAAGTCCCAGAAAACTGTATAATGATAAAGCAATGAACTTGATAGACAAATCTTTATTTCTAATTTTAAAAATCCAATGACAATACGTTTCAACAATAAACTTGATAACAACAATTTATGAATAACATTAACAATCCAAAGACACCAAAATCAGGATGGTCCCAAAAAACACTTGACCTTGGTGTCTTGTGACTTTTTGGCCACCCTTACTTTAATGTTACTGTGTTAGTCACTAATGTGATGAAGAATTGATCACAAACTTCTAGATCACAAGTAGATCTACTCACTGTGGAACTGCTCCAGTCAACATGGTGTCACTTCCACCATCACCATGTTTCATCAAGTTTCTGTTGCCTTCAAATGCCTGATCCACTTCTGTTTTGTCATGTCCGTCGTAGTCATCGTCATCATCATCTTCATCTTCTTCTTCCTCCTCTTCATCTTCAACCATCTCCTCTTCCTCTCTCTCATCTTCATCTATCTCCTCCTCCTGGTCGTGATCTATGTCCTCCATATCCTCAGCATCAATGGCCACCACCTCCTTGAAAAAGTAGGAGACCTTGCGGAACCGATCACTGAGGTAGGGCACCAGTAGCTCAATAAGGAGTTTGAAAGTTGGCCGATGTTTGGGGTTGTAGGCCCAGCATTTCTGCATCATGTGGTAGCTGTGGAGATGGGTACATAGAAAAATTCAGAGTGAGGTACAGATCACAGAGAAAGAAACAGCATGACAGCATCTCAAAGTGGACCTGCTGGATCCTTTAGAACTGAGTGGAATGGACAGTACTGTACTGGTTGAGAAATACTCTGAGGTTTTTCCCACTGTGACACAGCACATAGGATAAGATCTGGCAGGCATACGAAAGGATAGGCATAGAACCGGACAGGATAAGACAGAAGAGGCTAGTACAGGATCGGATAGGATGAGGTGGGATGGGATGGGATAGGACAGGATGGGATAGGTAGGAATTGATAGGATAGGACACGGTGGGATAGGATAGGACAGGATGGGATAGAATAGGACAGGATGGGATAGGATAGGATGGGATAGGTAGGATTTGATAGGATAGGATGGGATAGGATGGGATAGGTAGGACAGGATGGGATAGGATGGTATGGGATAGGTAGGATTAGACAGGATAGTATAGGACAGGTTGGGATGGGATAGGATAAGATAGGATAGAAAAGGATGGGATAGGATGGGATAGGTAGGATTAGACAGGATAGGATAGGACATGATGAGATGGGATAGGATAGGATATGATGAGATAGGGTAGGATGGGACAGGACTGGATAAGATAGGATGAGATGAAATAGGGTAGGATAGGGCAGGATAAGACCGAATATGATAGTACACAGGACTGAACAATTCAAGGACAGGTCAGGATAGAATAGGACAGAGCAGAATAAGATAGGATAAAGTGGAAGTGAAGGGTAAGACAAACTCAGTTCGATTAAGACAGGGATTGAAAAGGACATCACAGGAAGAGACAGGTCAAGACCAAAGTGAGGCTGGAAGAGAGACAGACCTGGCAGAAAGTGATAATCTTTTTGCATAACTAAATCAAAAGAAAGGTTGTATGAGGAATTCTTTTATTTGATCCATAGACAATGGATAAGGCATATGAGACTGATAGACGGTGGTGAGTTTTTGTCAACTGAGTACACATCACATCAAGGCACGTTTTTTAAATATTTTCCTTTCCCTTGCTTACAAGTGGCTCAAATTTATTTTATTTGTATCTTGCGCCCTGTAAGTTCCAATTATGCTCACATTTTCTTCCCTTGAGCAAGAAAAAGGAAAGTAGCAAATAAAAAATATGAGGTGTAATCAGTAGAAAACTAATGACCTTTCACCACAGCCTCATATGTACAGACTGAATGACCCAATGAAAACTGTTTCTATGGAGCACTGATCAGCTTACAGAATTGATATGGTGCCCAATGAAATGAAATTTTAATTATTGAAGGTATATATGTATATGTGTAATATTTGCGTAAAGTTGTAATATCAAAAACAAAGAAAGAAAGAGAAAGAAACAGACAAAAACCAAATTAAAAAAAAAAAGGGGAGAAAGAGAGAGTTCCATGTTACTTACAGGTCTTGCGGGCAGCCCTGCGGAGCATTCATGACTCGGCCTTCTGTGACAAAGCGCAGGACTTCATCATTGCCAAGACCGGCATACGGCTGTTCTGCCAAGGTCACCATCTCCCACAGTACAATACCATAGGACCTGTCAGGGGTGAGAAATGTGTCAACGGTCACACTAAATTTCCACATGTAATAGAATATGCACAGTTGCATGTAAGGACGGCATCAATAATAAGTAAACTTTTAATACCTTATGTAAGGTGAAGCTTTTCTTATTTGTCTCTTTGCCTTAGTCTATACCATAAGTGATTCTTCACACTGCAAAAGGCTCTGCCTCAAGACCTGCCTCCAGTCCATGTAATCTGAATGAACTATTGCTTATTTGACTGATGAAGGCAAGGAACAAATGTATGCAAAAGTCCTAATGAACTCACCAGATATCTGACATTGTGGTGAAAATCCCATCCCGCAGTGATTCAGGTGCCATCCATCGCACAGGCAACAAAGCCCTCTGGTCCTTGCGATAGTATTCTGTCATGTACACATCTCGTGCCATTCCAAAATCTGAGACAATAGAAAGGCGCGACCAACGTCACTGACACTTATTGCATTTCAGTGTATATGTATGAGCTGTTTCAAAATCTGAAACAATACAAAGGCATGACCAATGTTGCTGAACTGATGCATGACATTCATTTCAAAAGCCACCATCATTATACGGTCACCATCTTCAGCTCTCAACTCTGTGTGGGGTCATCACCTCCTGATAAGTTGTGTATCAGATACTTGGAGGAGGTTGGACCTCCAGAGCATCATGCAGTATTACAATGCATTTTGACAAAACACCCTTTTCCCTGAACATGTTATTCTGAGAAAGTCATGATTTAGTTTTACAATCTCATTTTCAACACAGAGAGAACAACAGGCAGTTTTTAGACCCTGAAGTCATGCAATAGGTTGTCCTTATTTTTACACTGATGAAAGTATCATTCAACAGGTACACATTAGAACTGGAGTATGGAAAGCTTTTTAAAAAAAAATAAAAATAAAAAACTACAAAAATATTGAAAATTCTACTTCTCTAGTGTTGCTTACCAGCAATTTTTACCGTGCCATCTTCAGCGACAAGACAGTTTCTGGCTGCCAAATCTCGGTGGACAATTTTCTTGTCTGCCAGATAGGCCATGCCATCTGCAATTTCACCTGCCATCTCACGAATCTGATTGGCTGTTGGTGGATGACAATCTGGCCAGTCCTGGAGTCATTTAAAAAAAAAGAAACAATAACAAAGACATAAAACTGACGGGTAAATTAGATTCAAAGTCCTTACTTGTGTTGATCACACACTTTATGTCATGTGACCATGGGGAAAACTTGAATGTGCCAAAATGAAGTGAAATGAGACAAGACGACTGTCAGATTTTGTCATGTATAAAATATAACTGGTGCCATCAAATGAGTGTGATTTTCTTTGCTGTGGAAATTATTCAGCCATGTTCTTCTGCGCTCAGATATTCATATTCAAAGTTCACTCTCCTGTGAAATATATTGACAGACATCTTGCTTTATAAACCATGTTCAAAATTACAAACCTCTTCATCATCTCGACACTTGCGCAGATAATTTTTCAAATCTCCAAGGGCCATCAGTTCCATGATGACCAGGGCAGGCTGACCTTTGGAGACCACGCCCAGCAGCTTGACCACATGATGACACTCAAACACCCTGGCAGAGAGACAGGGATAAACTCAAAGATTATGGCTTCACTATGCTCGTCTGCATTGACAAAAACAGCCCTCCTTGAGAATATATAATTCGAGAAGATCAAGATTCAGTTTTGAGCTTTTAACACACAGTGAACAAACTGCAGTTTTCTGAGAAGGAAGTGATCCCCGGACTGTCTTAACTCTTATCATGCCAGAGGGTTTCCCACAGTTGGGCCAGAGCATTTTAAGAGTGTACTGTAACAGTTTGAAAATAATCAGAAATTGACGTGAAACGAGCAATCAGACCACAACCTTTCCTTATCTTCATAAAAGAAGAAGTACGAAAGAATTACTGTTCATATGATGGTTAAAAACAAGCACTGGCTGCTGTCAGAAACAACATAAATTATGATTTGAGGATTGTCTATATATAGATAGTAGGCTCAGCTGCAGAAATGCAGATCATTTTTATACAGACAATTGGTATGGAATGAGCTAATAATATTATATATAATTACATTTGAATAGGTGAAGAAATCACAAAACTCTGACGAAAAAGGTGCTTTGCAAAGTATGCTAGTATGACACTTTTCACTTTTTGTTATATCACAAAATATTACTTTATCTTATCACATCGTGATTGCTGAACAATGCTTTACTATGGGACAATTTAGTACGGTAATATAAGATTTACTCTTTGCCACTGGGATAACAGAAAATGTTGAGATAAAGTAGTACTTCTTGGTGGGGTTGAACAGAATAAATAGAAGTAAGTCATATTCTCTTGTATGATGCTATTTTCTCCATGGATGTGATAAAAATTATATTCAAGCAATAAAACTGATGTGGGATGGAGCTGAATGTACAGTCTATTAAAAGGATTGAAACAAATCCATTTGATCTCACTCATCATCAGCTGTCACTTACTTCATGGTTGTCGCTTCCTTGAGAATTTTCAGTCGCTCACTGAAATCAGCTTTGTCAGTCACCGTCTGAGCAGAAAGAATACAAACTGGTTAACCCATAATGTCATTTGAATATAATTTGTGAGATAAAATGTGATGAACAAACAACGCTGGTTGTATTGTACAGATAGGAAAGTCAGGGCTAGATACTCTCTTTTAGATAATGATGAAGCCACATTCAGTTTTTTTAAACTCAATTTATAAGTTCTGTTTGAGGCAGAATTGAACTGAATCTCAAATGCTATAATACTAATAATGAAAAAAAATTACAACAACAAAGAAGAAGACACAAAATAATTCTGTATCAGCTTCTGAATGATCTCCTAGTTGTCTGACTATTATGCAGTTACAAACATTAGGTTCTAAATATCAATTTATGGTTGAAATTATGTATGCCTACCACAGTTGAAGAATTCATTCTTTTTTTTAAACATCCCTGTTCACAGTAATTCTATATTCATGTCCTCTGTGCCCACAAAGAACATACTTATGTACTGCTTGAACAAGAAAAGGAAAAAAAAGCAAGGCAAAAAAAAAACAAAAAAAACAAAACAACAACAACAAAAAAACAGATACTATGCCTCAACATAAAGGGCAGTGAAAAAGTGACAGATCTCTGCTATGGTTTGACATACATGCACTATTTTTCTTCACAAGATATTACTTAATCTCAAAGTCAGGGGCTAATCGTGATGCTGAGCTTGCTATAACCCTACAACTGTGAGTCATACAATGATAAAGAAAGGATTACATAAACTGTATAGTATTTCCCACAACAGTGACTGAGCATGAAAGTTTATTTCCTCTCTGCTGGACAGCATACATGGGGGTGCTTCCATCCTGTTCTCATAACCTGGTAGATGTAGATCTGAACATTTGCGATGAATAACATGCTTTCCCAGGGGAGGGAAGGCCCACAGATCTCCAATACAAGATGTCTGGACAGTGATGTGAAAAGCTGCAGACACGGAGAAGATACCTATTGAATGAAACTATAAAACTGTCTCCAGGATTGGTTGAGTGGAAGACTGACGGACCAAAATCTTGACCCAGGAAAAAGATGATGGGCAAATGATGATGGTGGTGATGATGAAGAAGTCCTTACCTTGATAGCCACAGGAAGCAACTGTTTGGTATCTGAATCTTCCATCTGGCCTTCATACACTTTGCCAAAAGATCCCTGTCCCAGTTCCTTGATAAGCCGGATATTTTCTCTCGGTACTTCCCACTCATCTGGTGCATACACTAAATATGGGGGGCAAAAAACAAAACAGAAATAACACAACGTTTTAGTAAATTATAAAAATATAAAGATGATTTGCATCATTTTGCACAAACAATAAAGATGATTAATACTAATCCCCCCCCCCCTCCCTTCCCTTCCTGCTAACAAAATGATGAGAAACAAAATAAAAAACAAAATAATTTACACTGATCCATTACAAATATATGAGGATAATTCACATCAACTCAATCTGACCTTATTCAGATGAATTACATGGGTTTTCTGCAACAAGATCAAGACAGATTATTTGCACAATCTGAGAGATAACTCTTGACTGATTCTGCTATCAAACCACATCCATCACCACAGCCATCACAATCAGACAGAGGAATTCACCACAGGCTCCCATATGAATGAACTGTGTTTGTTTGAGACACAGGAATTTCATTTGTTTGGACCCACTTATCTCCTGTGAATTTCATGCTACAAAATGACACTCTAATAACTGACAGTAGTAGGTGACCACATTCTTGGTTTGTCCCCTGTAGCAAAGAGAGACAAAGACAGATATTTGCACTCACGTTCATCTGTTGCAATGTAGTGTGGATTCTGAGACACTGTGACATCTGCATAATACCTGGACCTGGGAAAATAACAATAGCATTTTACAATGACCTAAGAAAAAAAAAAGCTATGAATACAGCAATATACAAAAAATAAATCTAATATTATTTATGATAAATTCATAAAGCACCTAATCCCCAGCTGTGCACTGCAATGATTTACCTATCAAAATGGCAGTAACGTAATTCCATATCCCATAATACCTCTTCATTTTCTAGGTTAGGTCTAAGGGATGTGAGGCTAGAACAACTAGATCACAGGTTACTGAGATCTCTGGTCAGATCTAAATAGCACATCCTGTGTTATGATGGAATGCTGACAGCTGTAATAACCCTCCAAGCCTTGCGCAGTAACTTTTAATTAACTCACTGCATACTGAGCTGCCCACAGGCATATATAGATATATGCAACGTCGGCATATTGAGTCCAACAATAAAGAATAAGCTACTGTTTCAGACCCAAGTGATTCTATAATTATAGTACTAAAAAAGTAATAGGACTGACTTATGACTGAGGATTCATTGTTCAGAGGATTCTCACAGTCATAGATATGGGGTGAAAAGTGAAATATGTCCCCAAGTTTTACTGACAACAGAAATGACAGTCAGTTGCTATACTTCACTGCAATGTGATTCAGTTAAAAGAGTTTGTGACAGTTTAACTCTTGTAAAGCAATCTTGAACATCAGCTATCCTTTAGTAAGACAGTGCTACAAACAGAACACTGGTCTCCTGTAAAATGCTGTATACTGAGATCATTTCTTTGTATAAACTTTCAGTAATAATAACAGAGAGTGTTTATATAGCATGGTCCCCATATAGTACAGGCTCTGAGTGCTTTACATTCTCTTATTATCCTAGCAGACCCAGAGCAGACAGGTTCATTCTCAGCTTCCTAGGAAATATACAAGACTTGTGTCTGTGATGCATTTAAATTTTCATTAATCTAGCAATAACATTTGCTGTTTGTGATTGGGTATCTGCATAAATGTGGATTGAATTAGGAAATGTATGTGAATGGTCTTTCCCAAGGACAAAATACAATGGAACACACTTAAACTGAAATTTTAGGGACCGAATTTATTATATCGGTTTAAACATATTTTGATTTATCCAAACTGGTAAGGTGGAAGTTGTCAGAAGAGGGGAACAAACTCTGTAAGGTCAAATTTCACTAACTAACCACGTGGGTCATTTGAAACTACATAGTGCCGTAACATCACGCCACGTCAGACAGCGCGCATCGAGATGCTTCGATGACGTGTTGCCCGCCTTGCCTCGTCAGCACGCAGACAATGTGCACTTGATTCACTGATACAATTCCCCCATCCCCTACCCCTCTCCGTCTTTGACACCTGCTGGTGGCTTCAGGCCTGACGATGAGAGAACGGTGTGTCAATATTACGTGTATTTGAGAATAGGTCGCAGGCTTCCACTAAAATCAAGGTCATTGTTTTCGGTTCAACTGTGTTCCTACAAATGTTGACTTTGGTTTATCGCTAGTCCATTAACAAAGAGTGTGACAGAAAAGAAACGGGGATCAATTTTTCTTTTGGTTCAGCCGTGTTTTCGGTTCAGCCGTTTTTGGTTTTTCTTTTGGTTCAGCCGTGTTTTCGGTTCAGCAGTTTTTGGTTTAAGTGTGTTCCGGGATCAGGCCTAGTTAGCAGTTGAACCTCAGAACTTCTGGTCTGCAGTTTAATGGCTCAACCACTAGGCCACCCACACTGTTCAAAGTTTCATTTACAATAAACCCTACTGAGCTTATCTTTGTTCTCTATCACATTTATCACTTTTCACTTTGTAACTTTGTAGGGGATTTGCTCTAGAAGTATCAAGGGGCAGATCTGGTGAAACACTTGTTCATTGAATGAACTTTGTATAATATGAAATCAGGCGCTCGTCAAACTGAAGCAATCAGAGAAATTATGATTCTCAACATTAGTGACTATTTAACACATTTTTTTTTTGTCACACAAAATGTATTTCAGGGTTGAATTTGCTGAGATATACTGAGCAGAAGACCAAAATTGTAATTTATGGACATCACCTTATATGGATTAACAAAAGTGATTGGCATCATTTTCTCACAAAATTCAGCTGCCATGGCAAGTCATCCCCACTGCCTTTAAATCGTCATTGTCTTGACCATTACTCAAGGTTGAACAAACATTTTTACAAGTAACAGAAAAGGAAATGAGTAAGCTTCATTGTGATACCAGTAACTCAATAAGTTCAAAAATTGACCAGCGTCTGATTTCATTATGTTGTGTTTCATATGGGCTTCTTACCAAATGGTCCATCCTACAGTAACACACTCATTCCATAACTGCTACTCTGACCTGAACAGCCGTTTACTGAACATGAGTACATATCATTCTAAAAACAGTGGCTCTCTTTATTGCAATTTTCTCTGATACTTTGAGGATTAACAACTTGATCAGGGTTAACTTGGCACTCCCATTTTTTGTGTCATGGAGGTGGATGGGTGGCTGGGTAGATAAAAAAAATATCACTCACTTGTTCCTGAAGTAGCGGCACACCCAAATTATGGCCCCGGCAACCACAATCAATGCTACTACAAATATCACCACCAGGGTCACCGTCAGCTGATTGTCACTATCAGAATCTGGGGATTGGACATTACAATTGGTTACCAGTCAATGGTACCCAGAATAAACAATACTCAGTGTTTCTCAAGAAATTTACTTTCATATGCAAATCATGATTACTCTTCTCCGTAAGTCAGTTTTAGCACTTCTGAAATATTGAAGACGAAATTTTTATCACGTAAGTCATTTTGTTGAGCTATGTCATTGCGGTGCGACTGACGTAATACATAATTCTACAGGGAGGACTGACTTCATGACTTACCTGTCAGTTCTATTTCGTAGCGTGCAAATAAGCACACAAATGTACAAATTCAATTTTAAGCACATTAAGGAAAAAAAAACAAAAAAAAACTTAAACAATATAATAATAAAATAAAAATACTGAGACACAAAACAGTAACATAATGCAATTGCAATAAAAAAAAGTGTGTTAAGAAATCTAACTAATAAGTGAGTCACTGACCTCACCCTGTACAACTGCATTTCCTTGATTGATAGTTCTAATGCTCACAAAGGCCTGGAGACATTAGTTGCTTTCTGGTGTTCGTCTGACTTATGCCATTACAATGAAGCAGTGACAAGACAATTTTGTCGCTTAATCATGTCATCACATTGAACACACAATTTCCCCATTCATAAATAATGGTCATGGGAAAGTGTGCATAAATTTTCAACTAATATGACATAAAAAAAATTGAATAAAATAAATCTTCCTGTGGGGAACAAAAGGAAATTATCTACTAAAGAATGTCATGAATGTCCTGTTGTATTCTAGGGAAACAGGTCTTTGCTACAGAGTCGAATGCATATATAAAGTTCAGCTGAGGGCAGTGGGACTTACATTATGTTTCGTAAGAGAAAATTTGACATTTTTTCTCGACATTTAATTAACATAGCCTCCCCATTCCCTCTCCATTTTCCTTCCTTTTGAGGTCACATTCTCAACTTTGGTGGTTGTCTAGGGGTCCAGACATACACCTTGAAATAATACTGCTGACAGAAATATCCTGAGGTAGGAGATAAGTAAATAATAAGTAATACAGGGTGTCTGTCAAGTTATTATACTGCTAGACTGAAAACAACTCTGTGAAATAGGCATACTAAAAACAACTCTATGAAACAGAATTCTTGGAAGACACTGTCTCTGGGGAAATTTACCTGGACAAATTGAAGACTGTCATTGCGCTAACATTGAAAAAAAATGACCAGATTTTTATAACTTGCATTTTCAACAAGATGGAACCCCACAAGTAACTTATAGTAACTCTACGGACACCCTGTATGTAACACTGAAACATTTATGCACTCCTCTTCCTCAACAAAAAAAATAAAAGCTATTTGGTCCCGGCCAAAATGTTTAAACAATGAAAAGAAAATGCGACATCTTCGATTTCAATAACTCCTCAGAAATAAGTTTACACAAAAAGTTGGAGTGTATCCGAAGATCCATCTTGTATTGCATATTCAGAAATTATGCCAAAGATCCTACAGTACAAAGCAAAGATGACTCAAGAAATCTCACCAGCCCTCAGTGGCACTTCAAAGAAGATACTGGGTGTGTAGCTGCCATTTCCCGCCAGGGAGTATGCACTAATCTGCAGCGAATAGTTGCCAGGTGCCAGCTGGGACAGCATGTAGCCATTGCTGTTGTTGTGATAGGCTTGTGGGTTGACACAGACAACCACTGGGATGGTCTACCATGGGTGAAGACAATGGAGCATAGAGAAAAAAAAAAATCACTTAATGAACTGATGGTTTTAGAAAGGATGGGTACACGAGGAAGGAGTTTAACATGAAAAAGGATGGGTGGCATAAGAAAGGATTTGTAGCAAGAAAAACAATGGGTGACACGAGAAAAGAAAGGTAGCATACAAAAGATAGGTGATGTGAGAAAAAAAAGGCGTGGCATGAAAAAAGATGGGTGACATAAAAAAAAAAAAAAAGATGCGTGGCATAAAGGATGATGGATGCCAGCGAAAGAATGGGTGGCATGAAAGAAAGAATGGTGGCATAAGATAAGACAGCTGACATAAGAAAGGATGAGTGGCACGAGAAAGGATGGGTGGCATGAGAAAGGATGGGTGGCATGAGAAAGGATGGGTGGCATGAGAAAGGATGAGTGGCATGAGAAAGGATGAGTGGCATGAGAAAGGATGGGTGGCATGAGAAAGGATGGGTGGCATGAGAAAGGATGGGTGGCATGAGAAAGGATGGGTGGCATGAGAAAGGATGAGTGGCATGAGAAAGGATGAGTGGCATGAGAAAGGATGAGTGGCATGAGAAAGGATGAGTGGCATGAGAAAGGATGGGTGGCATGAGAAAGGATGAGTGGCATGAGAAAGGATGAGTGGCACGAGAAAGGATGGGTGGCATGAGAAAAAGAATGAGTGGCATGATAAATGATGACTAGCATGAAAAAAGATGGGTGGCATAAGATGACAAGCGGTATGAAAAAAGATGGGTGGTATGAAAAAAGATTGGTGATGTGAGACGATGGGTGGTATGAAAAAAGATGGGTGGCATGAGATGATGGGTGGTATGAGAAAAGATGGGTGGTGTGAGACAATGGGTGCTGTGAAAAAGGATGGGTGATGTGAGACGATGGGCGGTATGAAAAAAGATGGGTGGTGTGAAAAAATACTATGAGTGGCATAAGATGATGGGTGGCATGAAAAAAGATGAGGGGCATGAACAGAAAAATCCACTGAAAACACTCTAAAAATAAAACAAAAAATTCTCTCCTCCAAATCCTGTCCTAACTTATCCTGAACATGAAGGAGAGACAGGCTACTCACCTCTCTTTCCACATTGATCTTCTTGTACTTGATGTTGTACTGCAGGATTAGTCCATTTGGCTGTGGGGGTGGCATCCACTGGATAAAAACCTCTCCACTCTTGTTGCTGGTGGTCTCTACTGTGATCATGGATACATTGATGTTGTCTGCATGCACTGCACAGAAAGAAGACAAAGAAAGTGGTTGTGATCCAGTCCACCAAGAAGATAAGGTTGGGCCAAAGCAGATAAAATGATACGATGAAATCCTGGGGCTCTTCAAACCAAAGTGACCCCAGAAATCATGATTTTTTAAACAGTGAGTGAATTTCTATTTATAACACCAGGGGGAGGGGGGGGGGGGGGAGGAGACAAAATCCTTCCACATCCATTTAAGAGTTTTATTTCATAATTTAATTTGCTACAATATATTAGATAAAAATTGCAATTTAGCGAAATGATCTACTTATGAAAATATATGGGGACTAACAAACTTGATCAGCAAATTTTCTTGTTAACTTCAGATGCAGCAGGCAGGTCACTTCCATTCTCTGTAATTGCCAATATTGCGACTTCTACTCAAGGTAGGGCAAAGAAAGAAAATGAACAGACTTCAACGTGATGCCAATTACTCTTTATACTCAAAGATTGAGCAACACCTGATTTCATCGTGTTGTGTCTCAAATATGATGTCAAGAGTGGAATAGACCACACTAAGCATCCTGATACATTTACAAGGCAAAGCCTTATGCTGCCCATATAAAAAAAAACCAAAAAAACCCTAAAATACTAATAATTCCAAAATCCAATTATATCAAAAGCAAATTACAATCGATGAAACTAAAAAACAAGAAGTACCAGCTTTCAAAAAATTTGAATATGATCACTGCCTATTTGAATGTCCATTCTCATGTGTCTCTAAAATGAAGATCTTTTCCAAGTGCCACATGACGTAAAATTAAAATACAGATGAGCACAGAAAACTTGAACACGGAAATTTCAAATTCATGGAAATGTCAAACGCCATTATTGGCCCCATTTAAATTACTATGTTTTCTTCTTTCTAAAATTAATATGGATTTCTCGGATTGCCAACATGGATTTCCTAAACGATTTTATTATCATCTACCAGACCTCAAAGCAGCAGGATGTTTGATTAGGCCCATTTTTTTGTCTGGCCTTGCTTGCCCATGCTGTTGCAGTGTACAGTGTAGGTCTAAATTTCGGTCTCATTTAACAAGAATCACCGGGAGCGGGTGATGTGGTAACAGAGCAGGATGGCAGATTAGGTCACACACGCTGTCTGTATTGCAAGGAATAGCCATAGCCTGTATGACGCGATGCATGCACAATGACGTGGCAAGAAACGGGCTGTCCAAAAAGACAATGGATGATATCATGAAGATGAACTCAGAGATGCTAATTCATAGAATAATCAGACCACATTATGCCCCCTTAGCAGTATTTCTATTCTTTAGTAAAAGAGGCCTTCAAAGAAATCTCGAAATATGGAAATCTTGAACATATTTTCAGTCTCCGAGAAATTAGAGTTTTCCGTGTTCGACTGCAAATACTTTCACATACAAACATACACAGATACACATACAAACAGATAAAAAAAAAACTATCAGAACAGAGCAGACTCAAGAAGCAGCTTGATCCACAAAGGTAAAGGTTGGGAGGTGGAGAGGAAAGAAGGGCACAGAGAGAAATAAAGTTGGACAGAGTACAGAGACAGGAAAACAGGACAAGAAAGAGGGGAAAAAGAGAGAGACAGACACACAAAGGGAACAAAGGAGAGGAGAAAGTTACATAAACAGTGTGCTAAAGTGGGCAGGGGGGGGGAGGGGCTAAGACAGAGGAAAGGAGAGAACTGAAGACACAGACAGAATGTGAGAAAGAAAAAGAGAAGACCAAGTCTAGAGGGAGAAACAGTGAGAGACAGACAGATGGGAATGAGGGGAGAGAGAGTCAGAGAGGGAAAAAAAGGGGAGAAATGGAGAGAACAAAGGAAGAAAAGATGGGATACAGACATACAGAGACAGTGAGACAGAGAGAAGGAGGGCTCGGTTACTCGGCTGCTTTACATCTTACAACCACCTTACTGGTGGTTCTCTCGACGGGTCGTTTTTTTTATAAAAAGTAAAAAAATTTCTGTCCTATGTACATGTCTCCTGAAGTCTCTAGCTGACTGAGAGACAGTGAGAAAGAGAGAGGGAGGGTAGAGAGACAGTGAGAAAGAGAGAGGGAGGGTAGAGAGACAGTGAGAAAGAGAGAGGGAGGGCTAAGTGAGAAAGAGAGAGGGAGGGCTAAGAGATAGTGAGAAAGAGAGAGGGAGGGCTAAGAGATAGTGAGAAAGAGAGAGGGAGGGCTAAGAGATAGTGAGAAAGAGAGAGGGAGGGCTAAGAGATAGTGAGAAAGAGAGA
>JBCEWB010556239.1:0-18550 GCA_039654565.1 Peronia peronii | reverse complement strand
TCACCTCGTCAAAAAAGGGGGTGTGTCCATCGTTAGAATTTTAACGAAATCCCAATGCGTGAACTGGTGGGAGTTAAACCATTTCATATCACAACTCTGCTTGTCTCTGTCAAGTCTTTCTTGACACTAATCCATCTGCAAAAGATAATTTTTTAGAATTTGGTCTGTTTCCAGCGATTGTTCAAGTCAGTGCAGGACCTCTGTGTCCCATCTGTGAGTTTGTGATGTCAGAGCTGGACTCCATACTGAAGGATAACGCAACAGTGGTAAAATATAATTTCAATTTTTTTTTAAATATATTTTTTTAAATATAATGTTTGAAGACATAATTGAAGGTAAATGGGTTGCAGTTTCTTTTTATTTTATTATTATTTTGGTTTTGTTATTCCTCACATTCCAGATAAGAGTCATAATTAAAATTTATTTTATTATGAGATAGATCAAGAAAACATTTGTAAACATATTCAATAAAAGAATAGCTAGAGCAGCATTTGAGCTGCATGAAAGAGAGAAAAACAGATGATTGAGATGAAACTAGGGGATGAAAAAGCTCAAACACTGTAGAAATGAGATGATTGACATAGATACTGTTATACTAGGCAGCCCAAGATGAGATGATAACATTCAGATGATGAAACTCTCAGAACAGTTGTGATAATGGGGAGTTTGTTGTTGTATAGCAGATGTGTCCTTGAACAACACAACAGGATAAAGGTTACCATAAATCTTATGTAACTCATAGTACAGCACAACAGGATAAAGACTACCATAAACCTTGTATCACTCGTCATACAGTATAACATGCTAAAAATTACCATAAACCGTGTATAACTCAAAATACAGCTTAGCAGGATAAGGGTTAGCATAAATCTTGCATAGCTCATAATACCAACAAGAGGATAAAGATTATCATAAACCTTGTATAATTCAAAACAACAGAACAAGAGGATAAAGATTAGCATAAATTTTGCATAGCTCATTGTACAGGACAACAGAATGAAGATTATCATTAATCTCATTTAACTCCTAGTACGGTACAACAGGATAGAGGTTACTATAGACCTTGTATAACTCAAAAATATAGCATAGCAGGATAATGATTATTGTAGATCTTGTATAACTCAGATTCTTATGTATAAATGTTCAGCAAGAGTCGTTGCAGAAAAAAAGAAACATGAGAATGAAAAAGTGTATGATCATTCTGCCGTTTTGTTTCCAGGAAGAGATAGAGGCTGCCTTGGAGCAAGTGTGCAATCTCCTGCCTGCCACTGTGAGAACAGACTGTGACCAGTTTGTTACCCAGTACACACCACAACTGATCCAACTATTGCTGAAGTATTCCCCAGACCAGGTCTGTTCCATGCTAGGACTGTGCAGTGCTCAGACCAAACCAGGTGAGGGATAAAGGAGTGTAGAACACTGTTTGTGTGTGTGCACACATGTGGAAAGTAATTTTACCAGTGACAGGTATGTAAGTATTTTGGTCTCTATTTACCATAGTGATTTGAGTTACTCAGCAACTGAAAACTTTTTCAGTGTGTAAATCACAATATCAGGGTTGCCAGCTGTCCCAGAAAAACTGGGATTGGAAAATAATCAAGAACATGTTTGTCAAGTCTTTGGAGATGTTAATCTGCAAAAGATCATTTTTTTAAAGTTTGGTCTTTGTTTGCAGTGAGTGTTCAAGTCAGTGCAGGACCTCTGTGTCCCATCTGTGAGTTTGTGATGTCAGAGCTGGACTCCATACTGAAGGATAACGCAACAGTGGTAAAATATAATTTCAATTTTTTTTTAAATATATTTTTTTAAATATAATGTTTGAAGACATAATTGAAGGTAAATGGGTTGCAGTTTCTTTTTATTTTATTATTATTTTGGTTTTGTTATTCCTCACATTCCAGATAAGAGTCATAATTAAAATTTATTTTATTATGAGATAGATCAAGAAAACATTTGTAAACATATTCAATAAAAGAATAGCTAGAGCAGCATTTGAGCTGCATGAAAGAGAGAAAAACAGATGATTGAGATGAAACTAGGGGATGAAAAAGCTCAAACACTGTAGAAATGAGATGATTGACATAGATACTGTTATACTAGGCAGCCCAAGATGAGATGATAACATTCAGATGATGAAACTCTCAGAACAGTTGTGATAATGGGGAGTTTGTTGTTGTATAGCAGATGTGTCCTTGAACAACACAACAGGATAAAGGTTACCATAAATCTTATGTAACTCATAGTACAGCACAACAGGATAAAGACTACCACAAACCTTTATAACTCTTCATACAGTAAAACAGGCTAAAAGTTACCATGAACCTTATACAACTCAAAATACAGCACAACAGGAAAAAGGTTAGCATAAATCTTGCATAGCTCATAGTACAGTACAATAGAATAAAGGTTATCATATAAATCTTGCAGAACTCTTGGTACAGTACACCAGGTTAGAGGTTACCACAAACCTTGTATAATTCAAAATATAGCGCAACAGGATACAGATTACTGTAGATCTTGTATAACTCAGATTCTTATGTATAAATGTTCAGCAAAAGTCCTTTGCAGAGAAAAAAGAAACATAATAGCAAAAAAGTGTATGATCATTCCGTTGTTTCATTTCCAGGAAGAGATTGAGGCTGCCTTAGAGCAAGTATGCAATCTCCTGCCTAGCACTGTGAGAACAGATTGTGACCAGTTTATTGCCCAGTACACTCCTGTCCTGATACAGATGCTGCTGCAGTTTTCCCCAGATCAGGTGTGTTCTCGCTTGGGGCTGTGCTCAACACAGACCAAACAGGGTAAGTGGAGATGAAATCAGATTGAGCACATTAGTTTTCTGTGACCTGGACTGATGAGTCATTGTTAATTATATAAGAATGATCATCAGGACTGTATAGCCATAACAATATAATGCAGTTATTGTAGAAATCAATACAATTGTAGTAATGGTGTTTATGGAGAAGAAATTAACTTTGGCAAAGAATCAAGAAGTTAGAAAATTGAGCATTCTTGATACTTTTTTCACATGTTAGTCCAGCAGATTTGTTGCTTGTCCATAGCGATGTGTAAGTTAATGCTGGTTGGCAGTCTTTGTCTTAGTATTCAAGAAATTGTTGTAAATGATGATAATGATAGTAACGATGGAAATTCCTCTAGTTGTAATGAATAGTGTTTTTTTCCCAGTAGATCTGAAGGCTTTATAGAGATAGAAAATAGAAAAAGTGTATTATCCTCACCTTACGTTCAATACTTATATATATATAAGTATTTGTATATATATATTTGTATTTATATTTATTTACTTCGGTTATAATATGCATATTTCTGTTTGATTCATTCATCAGTTTATGGTAGCCAAATGATGTTTACACCTCTATGTTGTCATCTCTCTATGATCTTGTGATCCCATGAGTGTGATCTGTCTTTACATGTGGAGAAAATTAGCATTTCTGAAAAAGGCAAAGATTCAGTGGTTGTAGGGCTGAAGGGTTGCAGCACAGATGATGATTTTAACATGAATAGTGCTGATGGTGAGAACATGGCCAGTCTGCTTTGAACCCATGGTGATGACAATGATTACTGATTCAGTATCATTCTAGTGTGACACAAGCTCCTCATCTGATTCGACATACTCAGTAAGGGGAAAATCACCTAGTTGGATTTAGCAATAAACATCTTAAGTGTTCTATGAAAAAGAAATGGGAAATGATGATCGATATTTGTGACATATTATTATTTTTTTTCTCTAGTGAGTGGCCACTTGCAAGCTGGGCCTCTGTGTCCCATCTGTGAATATGTGATGAAGCAGCTAGATTCTGTACTTGCGGAGAATGCCACCCAGGTCAGTATTGCAAGCGATCTGCAGATGTGTATTTATGAACAGAGATAGTTTTAGATCTTTATGACTAGAAAATTGGTGTGGTTGACATGATGTTATCAGCTGAAAAATGTGTGGTGAAAATGTGGATATACAATGGTTTAATATTGCCTCAATTATGGTATAATACCTCACATTGCCTTTTCTGTGGACTTTGCACAGATGTGGTTGCGTATATTTTTCATATCCTATCATTTGATAAGGAGAGATAGGGTTGGTGATTATATCAGTTGCAATGTGGTCCTTATAGTCAGAATATGTTTATGTATTTTCTTATTTTCTATCAAGGACAAAAAGCAGGAGTAAAATAGTCTATTCTCTATCTGGAAAAACTTACAGCCATCATTGTCATGTAGAAATTACTGATTTGCATTAGATGGCATAAATGTAAATTATAAGAAAACAATAAAAAAATAAAAAGACCCCTCCTGTCCCTTCCAATCAGAACCTTTTGTTGTCAAACACTGACAGTCTTTGATCGTGAAGTTTAGAGGAGAAAAATTCACTGTAGAATAGAAAAAGCCTAATAGTTTATTGTTATGGACAAATGAAATAAGTATGTTAAATTTCATGTTTGAAGCATAATAATAATTTTCTGATTATATCATTCATTCTTTACATAGTCTTTGTCATATGTTTGTGTTGACATTTTTCCAGGAGCAAATTGAGGCTGCCTTGGAGCAAGTGTGCAATCTCCTGCCTGCCACTGTAAGAACAGACTGTGACCAGTTTGTTACCCAGTACACTCCACAACTGATCCAACTACTGTTGAAATATTCCCCAGATCAGGTTTGTTCCATGCTAGGACTGTGCAGTGCTCAGACCACACCAGGTGAGAATGAAAAAGGGAATGTCACCAAAGATACTGTTGTGTACTTCCAGAAAAAATTCACTGATATTTCATGCACTGTCCTTGGCATGACAAATCTGTTTTCAAATCAACATTATCTGATAAGTCTTGGTGCTTAGAGGAATCTGTTTCTGAAACAAAATTTTAAAATCTTGCAAGACATTTTATTAATTTTAATTTTTAGCCTTTTCAAAAAACTTTCCAAACATATCTGATTATGTTGTTTTTATTATCTTTAATCTGCTATGTTATCAGTCAATTATCCAAGAAATTGTTATAGGATGTAGTTTGATTGATTGATAAATTAATTTATTGATTGAATTGTTTGATTGATCAGTGTTTTCTTCTTAAACTAAAACAGTTCCTTTGCTTGGAGAAAGGCATATACCATGTATTTGTGTCAAAATTTCAATGTTACATTCATTGCAAATCTTTGTTAATGCATTAGCAACTGATGTTGAATTATGTTGCATCAGCAGATGGATTCTACTGAGAACAAATATTCTATCAAATCAGTATTATTGTCTTTGATATCTCTTGTGTTTTCACTTCTCAGATAAATGTACATCAGATTGTTCTCTTATGCATTCATAATTATGATACTACTAGCAATTTATGTTGTGTCAGAGGCTTTATATCATAGGAGCAAGAGATGTGCCACTAAATGTCCCTAATAGCATGATAAATCCTATTTTTTTCCAGCTCACATCATCAGTATGAAAATCCGAGTGGGACGTAATGACACCCTTTGTCCCCTTTGTGAGTTCATCTTGCAGACATTGGATGGCATCCTCTCCAATAATGCCACCCAGGTACAGACCAACACCACTGTGCATCTGAATGTTTTCCAAAACTTTCTATTAAATTTATTTTTGGCTTTAAGTTAACATGTTTATTGTGAAAGTGAGAAATATAATTTTGAGACAATTTGCAGCAGTAGAAATAAGTTTGCTCTGATACTGGGATTCTCAGTTTATGTAAAGGCCAGAGCACTATGATGAAGTATTGGCAAACTAGTCAAACAATAGCAGTTCTCACTGATGATGTAATGGCTGAAATTATACAGGTGTTTAAAAATTGAATATTCACAGTTTTCAGTATGTTTATTCTTTTGCCTTTGTCTCTATTATCTTGTAAGTTTCCAAATTATGAACTAGAAAAATTGCTTGCTCTTTGTCTTATTAAGTGTGATTGCCTTCTTTCTAATCATGTCTTCAAAATAAACCTATAAAAAAAAGTTACTCCTCAATATTTTTAAGTTGCAAGTATATCCAAACGGTAGTCTAGTATATTATTGAACAGTTTTTGAGGCTTCTTGAAATCTGTGTTGAGGAAAAGATAGCTTGGAAAAGATGTTCTTTGAAGGATCAGCGCTCCAGCCCTCCAAAAAAAAAAAAAAAAACAGCAGCAAAGACAGCCAATGATCCTTGACTTTTCTGTAACATCTTTTTTTTCCTCAGGCTGAAATTGAAAAGGCTCTAGACATTGTCTGTTTGCTCTTGCCCGGCACTCTGAAGACAGACTGTGATCAGTTTATTGCAAACTACACGCCATCGATCATTCAACTTCTGCTGCAGGAAACAAGGCCTCGCCAAGTCTGTATTGCTGCTGGATTTTGCAACAATGAGGTCTCTAAAGGTGAACATCATTCCCAAAGTTAAAATCGGAAATCCTGTATATTAATGTTATATGCAGTCAGAACTTGTAATCTTGTACTTTTGCATCTGAGGTTTCCATGTAAATTTTATTTTTCCATTGAATATTGTAGGTAACTGAATTTTGAAATCCTTTATTGAGTATTATTTGTTGATAAAGATTTGTGATGATGTAAAAGATTAAAACTTGCCAGTGAAGGATGTGGCATATATGTTGTTAATAATAGATAAGTAGGTGCAGAAACCAGTATCGAAGATAAGGAGTTATGAGGGAGTCGTTACAAGGAGTTATGAGGGAGTCATTGTATCTTTACCTCTACTAAGAAGAAAGGAAATTAGAAATATGCAGTCCAGTGTTTTTCAACATTTTTATCCCCCAGTTTTGCCAGTGCAGCAGGAGAAAAAACTGCTGACAATCAAAGCTGGTAGTGAATTATGTGATCTCTGTAAACTGATTGCTACAGAACTGGAGAATTTGCTGTCCCAAAATGCAACTGAGGTAAGCAGCAGATAATACAAATACAAACATTTACTCAACCATAGTCGGACTGAAAAAAGAGAGTGTTTAGTTTTTCATTGCAAACTTTGTAGTGCAGATGCTGATGTACAAAATTTATAAAATAGTCCATGATCACTGATGATTATGAATGAAATGCAGGGTATTGCATATATAGTGTGTGTGTGGTTTTTTTTTTTTGTTTCTTGCTTTTTTAATATTCTGTTTGTTGTCTCTGTTTGTGTTGCTTCTGTCATTGCATAACCTTTGCTGTGAGTCCTTGAATGCAGGAAATTGTTTGCCCAGATTCCTGAATACTTCACAAATCGAAATGATATAGCACCCTAATCAGAAAAGTTTACAGCTACTGTTTATTGTTTGACATTTCCAGGCAGAGATTGAAGCCGCCTTGGACAAAGTTTGTGATGTGTTACCCAGCTCACTGCGGACAGAATGTGAGGCTTTAGTAGAACAGTATGCTCCACTGATTGTCCAGTTGTTGCTACAGAAACTCAAACCTGATCAACTGTGTACAGCTTTAAGACTCTGTACATCCTCACCAGCTACAGGCAAGGCAACACCTATTTTTTTTTTTTTTTTTTACAATTTGTGAAATAAATGATACAGGCATGTGTGAATCTTGCAGTTATATTGACTTCGTAAAATCATTATAAATATCAAACAAATGAATTTCTCTGTTTTGATTACTTCTCTTTTCATAGGACTGAAATCTCAACAAGGAAAGAATTTGCCAAGAGTCAAAGCCGGTGGTGAATTATGTGACCTATGTAAACTGATCGCTACAGAACTTGAGAACTTGCTGTCTCAAAATGCCACAGAGGTGAGCAGCAGACAATAGAAGCATACTAAATGAATATAAAAGTATTTGCAGTGGGAGATTGTATTGACCAGCCTAATTACTTCCCTTTCCCAAACACAAGAGGCTTTGAACAAGCAGTATAAAAAGAAAAAAAATCACTTTTCTTCTTGTCAGTCGAAAGACCGGTCAGAAAAAAAATTTATAAAATTATTACAATCAGAAAAAAACATTTTCTGTGCTATGAATTTTTTCAGAATTTTTCATGATGTAGATTTCCATTAAAGAGCACAAAAATGATTTTCTTTTTCTTGTCATTGCTTGTTCAACATCTGTGTTTGGCAAAGGGAAGAAATAGGGCGGGTCAAAATAATCTTCCATTGTTAATTTTCAACTAAGAACAGTTGGCAATTGTTGTTATGTGTAAGGTGCTGGGTGTTAAATACATCATTCATTGTTCTTCTAGTCACATTTCATGGTTTTTTAGTAAAAGCTCATGAGAGAACGAAAACAGTGCTATCAGCTATTTTTAGTGCTTCTATAGTATGTACTACCCCAGTCAGAACACATTTATTATAAAATTTTATTTTATCTTATTTTATTTTAATTTAATTTAATTTTATTTTATGTGTTTGACATTAACAGGCAGAGATTGAGGCCGCCTTGGACAAAGTTTGTGATGTGTTACCCAGCTCACTCCGGACAGAATGTGAGGCTTTAGTAGAACAGTATGCTCCACTGATTGTCCAGTTGTTGCTACAGAAACTCAAACCTGATCAACTGTGTACAGCTTTAAGACTCTGTACATCCTCACCTGTTGTAGGTAGGTAAAAGATAGTAAACTCACAATTATTCTACCTGTGGGACAAGATTTACAGAGATTTATTTTTTCAGATGGATTTATTCCATATTTCTGATGGTCATGGACATTAAACCATTGCAAACCTAACCAGCAAGATCACTAATATTTTTCTGAAGCATTCCATTGTCATATTTCATCACCTGAATTAGAGCTGATTCAGGAAATTCCAGCACTTTTTACCGCCATGAAATTCTGCTGCTGTATGAAGTTTCATACACCTATCCATGTACATTTACACAGTCAAGGGAAGCTCTCACTTGGTCTGTATAAAATTTCAAGAGTATTAGTGCTTTATCAACACAGGCATTCACATGTTCGTGGGAATATGGAAATTTTATAAATGACTTATACCACCTTTGACTGGTAAAATGCTGAATAGGTGTGTTTTTATGCTATTACAATACAGAGTTGCACCTTGTTGTATTTGCAGTCCCAGCCCATGATATTCTTTGCAGATATCGTCCTAATGTCGGTACTTGCAGCATATCTTATTGAGCATATTTTGTTCTGTGCCTTTTTTTTTTTTTCTGTATCTTTCCCAGGTCTTTACTAAGTCTGTCTTCTCTGTATTATAGAAATTTCTATAATTAGTATATTGCAATATTCGTTACAGCTGCTCCTAAGCAACATTTTGCAAACACAGACACAATTGAAGGATGCACATTGTGTAAATTTATCATGGAAGAGGTGCATGGTTTACTAGAGCAAAAAGCTGTTTTGGTAAGTGTTTATAGATATCATTCTTTGATTCAGCAATATCTGTTTTCTCATTTCATATTCTTCATATATATCTTAATGTGAAAGATGTGGAAGACATTTCTGGGGATAGTTTTTGGCATTGCGGGAAAGCAGAGGAAATTACAAGCAATATAAATTGAAAGGCATTAAAAAGTTGTGAGTTTGACAGAATTTCGCAGTTGTTTGACTGCTTAAGCAGATGAACTTATTTTGCTAGGAAAAAAAGTCTTTATTTTTATATCAATATGTTTGCACAAATATTAAATATTCCAACCAAATTGTAGGCAGTGAAAAGAGAGTTTATTTACAAGTGCATTCTGACTACAAAACTAGAGATTAAACTGGAAAAAATTTAATATGGTGGTTTCCATAAATAGCGCACACCCTATACTATTATGCAGAAAAATAGGGAAAATTGACTGAAAGCTTGATTATGGCCCTCCAAGGAATAGAAACATCTTATTGTAAATAAAATTGAAAGAATTGATCCGTATTCAGAGAAGCATTGCAGTCTTAGGTCCAGAGTGCTTACACTTACATATTGAGGGCTCACAAATGACAAAAAAAAGATATAATCAAAATTAATAATAAATTTCATATGTGCTGTCATGTCCTCTTTGAAATGATAAAATACTAGAAAGGGAACACTTCCAAAGCAAATTTAGATGACATGTCTGAATGTTTAACCAATAATATGTGCACAAAATAAAGCTTTGACACAGTGGAAACTCAAAGTATTGAAAGGCCAAGATGACTATGTACATTTGGCATCAGCCTGGGACTTTGCAGAAGGGTGATGGCATAGGGGCATGTTAACCTTTGAATGACCAGCCTTCCAACACCTTAGAATGGACATATCAACTGTATTATACCATTATTATATAAAAATAAGGCAGAACTTTTAAAACAAAACAATATTCATTTTGGGCAAAAACCTGATTTGAGGATCCGGTCCCCCTCGCCCCATCCCCTTAATAAAGAGATAATAAGAGAATGGATTGTATAGATTGTTAAGTGTTAAGGAATGCTATATCACAGCAAAGAACATGCTGATTAGGTTAGCGCTGGCAGTTGTTGACATGAAAGTAGATACTGACCAACCATGATTATTTTGTGTATGTTAGTGGCCCCACATTGGTTGCTGGGAGTCAGGTACTTTTCCCATATGAAAAACAATAGCTCTTGAGCATTTCCATTTCTCATATGCTAGTTTGCATCAGATCCTCATGAATTTTATTGAGACAATGCTTCCAGAATCATTGACATCAACAGAAAAATGTACTGTTTTTTTTTTTTCTGAAAATGTTACTGTATGTATACAATATAAGAAAGTAATCTCAGGTCTTGAAAAGTTTACCGTAAATTTTTTGCTCCTCTTATATCCGCAGTTATCATCAGTGATGCTCAGCATTATAATTTCCTTATTAAATGATATTATTTTGGTGTCAGCATTTCTAGAATTCATTTGAGATGCGACATGATGAAATCAAGCGTTCGTCAAACTGGGGCGATTGGAGAAATCATGTGTTTTTCAACAGTGAACTAAATTTTAAGGCCATTTTTTTTTACTTCACAGAACCCTTCTATATCAATGTAAAATGCATTACAGAGTTCAATTTGCTGAAATACATTGAGTAAAAGCCCAAAAATTGTAATTTAGTGGCATGGGCTAACAAAAGTTAATAAGGATTTACAAAAGTGATCGGCCATTTTCTCGCTAAATTCATCGTCTCTGATTGTCAACAGCTCGACTTCTACATAAGGTAAAATTAAAATTTTTTCATACACAGTAAGGGAAATGAATAATCTTCACAATGATACCAATAACTCCATATGCTCAAAATTTGATGAGAGCCTGATTTCATCGTGTCGCATTTCATTTGTGTTTGATGAACAGTAAATAAATTTGGCAAATATACAACATAAATCTTTATATCACATATTTTGTTTCATTGTCTGCTCAATAGGATGAGGTTCAGTCACTTTTGGACACAGTGTGTGAACACATACCCAGTAAATATGCCAATCTTTGCCAAAATTTGGTGACCGCGTTCTCCCCTGACATTATCAGGTGGATTTCCTCAGGGCTTGATCCTAAGTCATTCTGCCAGGCCATCGAGCTTTGTGAGAAAAGAAAGGAAGGTATGTCATTGATGGCATGAGTTGCTCTTTATCATTTGCGATCATGATTCCCCAAAAGACACTTTTCTCATGTTAGCTTCATTGTTTAGCATTTTCAAGTTTTGTCTGCATCTTTTGTATTAGGATTGTAGTACATTTTTATGTATTAGAGTATATATCTGATCATATCTGGATGACATGTATTCTATTGTTCCTGTTTGTACTGATGCATGTTCTGTGTGTGGAACTGTGAAACAATTCGATTCTATAAATGCTTTGAACCCTTCAAGGGTATTATGCTATGTCAAATAACTGTATTTTGTTGTTATTATTATTATTATTATTATCTTTATGTTCTTTGTCTTTTTCTCTTCTTTTTCTCTCTTTTGACTCAATTTGGTTTTAGAGATTTACATATTTTTTTATTTTTTTTTACATATTATTATGATATAATTATTATATTATGTATGTATGGACATCTTTTTTTATATCTCATTTTCAGTGTCAGTGCCAGCCCAATCCCAGTCACTGATGTTTGTGTCAGAGAAAGAACAGACCATACCCCCTGTGGAAAAGCACTGCAGTGATTGCAAGTTTGCCTTGTATGAACTTCAGACAGCTTTGGCTGATCCTTTCTGGCAGGTAAGATCTGCAAAGCTGCAGAAACCATAAGTTTTCACTCTTGTTGTAATTGTGTATCTGAAAACAAACTAATTTATTCTGATGGCTATACTTTGCCAAAACTGAAAACAAACAAACTTATACCAATGACTAGATTTTGCAAAAGAGGGAATGGTTCTGTCCTTAGTATTCTCTAACTCCTGGATTTCAGTACAACTTATTTTGGATTGCTACCATGATTTTCTTTTCTTTTTTTTTTTACCGTCTCATACTGCCAAAATAATTACGAAAATTATTTTACTTCTTTCCACCATTTTTATGCAGAACAAGTCCAGAACCATCCTTTCCGATCTCTGTACTTACATGATCTCTGGCAAGGATGTCTGCAACTTAATGGTGGAGTTGAATTTAGATTCTGTCATCGGTGAGATCAGAGCATTCCGATTTCCCATTGAATTCTGTCAGAAAATTGGCTTCTGTGAACCGCATAGTAAGTCATAAGTAGTTGTTGTCATATAACTGGCTTGTGCCATATTTATAACCAAGGAACAAGTCTTATTTTTATAATTGTATCTTATCTTGTCTTATCTTATTTTTTTTTAAAATCTTATCTTGTTTGTCATCAGTCTCTAGTCAATGTGTTTAAAGTTAAACTTTTCTTTGCAACCATAGGCATTAAAAAATTTGCTGTTGTAGACTGCGCCCAATGTTACATGCTGGTTTCTTATAAGAAATTTGTTTTGTCTTCAGAATTGCTTATTGTCATATCAGAATTTCTCATTTTCTCATCAGGATTTTGGTAAGAAGCCCACTGTTTAAAAAAAAAAAACAAAGTTTCCCCACAAAAAAGAAAGATCTGTTTTTGTTATGTGGCAGTTACAAAAGCATAAGCTTGATAGAATCATAGCTTGGGCTACGACTGTGATGGATTAGATTTTTTATTGGGTTGAAACTTCCATAAACTTAGTTTTTTTCATTAAGCAACTGTTAAATATGCATGTTTTTCTTTTTTTTTTTTTAGTGTATGATGTTTTTTTAAAATAGTTGTATATTTTTCAGTTTTTGAGTGATTTGTTATGTTTTCTGTGTCCATGTTCATATTTCTGTTTTTGCAGTTTCTGTGTCACCAAGTAAGACTGACTGTGAGATGTGCAGGACTCTCTCAGAGATTGTGAAATTTCATAAATTAGAGCAGCTCAGTACCTCAGATATGGAAAAGCTCTTGACAAAAGCCTGTGTGGAAGATTTGAAGGATTTTGAGGCAGAGAAGGTATGTCTACAATTGTCAGAAGGGAAAAATCAGACCGATTTTACAAAACTCATCAAATCTGACAAAGCTTTGAATGGTAAACTTATTTTTTTTTCCCTTAAATGTCAGCCCCCCCAAAAAAAAAAAAAAAAGCCATTCAGGCAGGCAGTGATTTTGTTTATAAGGAATAATTAAAATAACTTGCATGTCTTGTTTTTTTTTGGGAGGGGAGGGGGGAACTACACCTCGAGGTGAAATTCTTTATTTTAATAGGTGTAGGAGGTTGTTACTATATGGAAATAACATAGGTAATACAATTTGAAGAAAAATGATGTTAAAATGTGATTTCAAGTTGGTTGCTATGGTTACAATGGCCATATTGGATTTTGTTTACATAGTTTTTAATTTGAAATAACTTTCTTAGTTATTGCCAATTTCAACAAAACTTTGTGTGAGGCTTCATAAGTTCATCTTTAGGATCTGTTCAGAGAGATATTTTGCCTATATGTCATAACTTTTAACAAAACCATTCTGAAATGAGGACATCTTCCAAAAATGTAAAAAATATGCAAATTTTTAACTTCGGGTACCGCTGAAATATTAATGACACTAGTTAGCTCAAAAAAAAGGCTCTGAATAGGTCTCATATATGTATCAGGGAATATGTATACCAAACTTTGTAATAATCTGTTCAAAATTGTAAAAGTTATTTTGGAAAACTTGTTTTAGAATGTTGTTTTGAGAAAATTGAAGAAAACGGCCAAAAATGCTTATTAATGCTAAAAACATACAATAAATACCATTAAAATTGCACTGCACCATATCCAACAGCACCATGCTCTTTGATGAACTCTCTCTATGCCTTCTGAATGGCTTCCAGTCTGATCTTTTTTCTTTTCATCTCAGTTCCAGATGCATTGTCCATACTCTTAGTCTTTTTTTTACTTGGCGCACAATGGTTCTTCCTCTTCCTATCATCTCATAGATATATAGATCTATCTTGTGTCTGAATGGATTTTTACTAGTTGTAGAGGTCATGAGATCTAGATCTAGTTTTGTTTGAAATGAAGATTGTGTGGGACTGGTGGTATCTGGATCTGAGAAACTAGATCTACGCAATGAGCTAGGAATTGATAATGTGTTCTTTTGTTGTTGTTCACCAGTGTCTGCTACCCGTTTCCATCACTGTGCTCGCGCTTTCATGAGAACGTCATTCCTACCGCTGTGTTAGACCCTGCCATGATTGTTTACTTTCTCCAGAGACGGGATGAATGGCTTACAAACTGCTGAGTGCTCAAAAGCTGCCTCAAGACTAGATTATTGATCCATGTGGCACACACGACACATGTGCCGGTTGCCTAGTGATCCAAAGCTGCCATATTGCTAATTATATATTCCGACAAACCAGAAAATAGTACGAGAAACCTGAGCCAATAAAATTTTTTAGTGATCTCCGAGCTAGAATTGAAACTGTCTGAACGCTAATGAGGTCAAAATCACAAAAACGTCATACATAGTAGGCTATAAATAAATTCTATATAAAATTGAGAGCTCTGATTGGCTGCTAAAAAAAGATGAATTTAGACGGGAAATCCTGACCTTTGCAATGGTATGCTGTGTTAAGGGTGAATCAAAGAAATGCAAGCTGTTTTTGATGGTAGAAAAGCTGTGTTTTTATGTTTTTCTACAATTTTGTGACAACATGGGAGAGGTTACACATTTCAAAATCTTTTTTAAAATGGTAAACGTCTAAAAGTTCTAATTATCTTTGTTGTTTTGTGATCTAAAGATGCTTTAAAAGCCAACACCGTCAAAAACGGAAAAATGACCCAAATTTCATAAAACTGGCTGTGCCCCCTCCCCCAAAGGTTGAATGAGTCATGCAGTCTAGAGCAGAGTGATATAGACAGATCAGGAAACTATGCTTATTATTATTGTGCTGCCTGGAGAACAGTTGTCAGGATTTATGGCGTCATGACTATCTGAATTCTTTTTTCAGTGTGTTGCCCTTGTGAAAGAACATACTTCAAAGCTTGTGAAACTGGTGTCCCTGTCAAGTGACTCCAAGTTAGTGTGCCAGGTAAGGTGCTGTTCAGAGATCAGAAAAATATGCAGAGGAAAGACAACTTCATTCATTCCATCATTGCGATTGTTTATGGTCATGTATAGATCACCTCTCTATGCTGAAAGATTGTTGATTTTCAGGAAAAATTATATGTTTTTTCTTTGTCTGCTGGGAAAACCTGGTGTATATTTTAATTCATCTACATCACTGATTCTGAACACATGAAACAGACCTGCCTACCTTCCCGCCTTACGTGGGATCATCCCGCATTTCGACACAGTATCCCGCCATCCCGCGCCGGGAATAAAAAATCCCGCATTCGGACGAATTCGGATAGTTTATACTAGTTTTTCCACATTTCATGCTTTGGCATCATTCTGAATGCTGCCGGAGTATAGTTTTCACTCACAGTCCAGCAAGAAAACTGCGAACTCCCGTTTGTTGCTATAGACAGTGGTCCTGCCTGCCGCCGTTGCCAAGGCCTGTGTCTGACAGGATACCAAGAGTACATGATGTAGCCCAGTCCGGACATGTAATGTTATGTGTTACACCTCGTCCGTCCCAACACCTCGTCCGTCCCAACCTCATGCTAAGTGATTGTTCACGTGCGCCCGTCATTCATGATCTGATCATCGCTTGGCCCACGATCGCTCGTGTAGTTCTCTTTTGAACCTAAATCTTTAATTGACCGTGGTGTCCCATCCCGCCCCTCGTTTTATGTTTTCACTTTGTCCACTTGTTGCAATAGGCTGCCCATAACATGCATCATCATGTAAGTCTACTGGTCTTGTCTGCTGACTTTATATAAGCGGGATGAAAAAAAAAAGATCGAATCTCAGCGATTCCGACATAATTTTGTTGTGAAATTTGACCGGCCTGTCATTCTATTCAAATGTCCCTGCCAACACTCGTGACGGAGGTTGTCTCACTCACAGGCTATTTTCTGTCTTTAAAATGGCTGTCACACCTACTTCTTTTTGTAATAGCTATCACTATCACTGCCAGAATTTAACCGCTTCACTGCCATGCATCATTTGTAGTCCAGTCAGTTTTCCTCTCTCCATCCACTGCTATCCCCCACCTGCACTCAGTCCCGCCAACTGTTGAGCTCACCGGCACTATCCTCTACTTTCCCACGGGCAATCAGAACACATCAAGAATCCGTTGTTCAATAATACTAATTGTTACATGCAGAAGCAGATAGATGTGAAACGCCGGTCAGTGGTTGGAGCATTGGATCAGTTCAAAGGGAAAGTGGGGATATTGGGTGACGGGCTGACTGTGAACCTACCATGTACTCCCCTTCCCACCCTATAGTGAAGTGGTAGCGGGCCTTCGCTTTCAGAAATGTAAGAGGATGGCACAAAAGAATAGAAATTTGTGCAATGAATTTTCTAAACTTTTGTGGATAGTGCAAAATGCACTCGATCTATACTTGGATTAAAGTAAAACTGTTCACTATGTTATGAATCTGCAAAGAATGTAAGAAATACAGATCTAATTTATTGTGTAATATTTATATGGAATAAAACCTTAAGTTCACATGTGGATGTTCTATTGGTTTGTTATGTAATTCATAGTAATTCTAGGTAGGAACTATAGGTCGATAAATTTCCCTCCTTTTCCCTGATTTTCCCTCCTTTTTGAGTCAGATATCCCTCCTCTGTTGTTGTGAGGGTAGGCAGGTCTGCATGAAAGGAGAGATCTTCAAATAGTCATGGAAGATCACTTAATTCCAGTGGACTGATGTTGTCAGTTTAACAGATGTCAGTGTCTAGTGCTGAAGAGGGAAACTTGATACGGATATTCAGTTTGTTCTAGTTAATGGCAGTCTTGTTTAATTACCCAAGCTAATGTTTTGTAATGTCTGCCATACTTCAAAACAAGACTGTATGTCCTCTGAATTTCTGTGAAGGAATCAATGTAACACTGAAAGAATGTTGTACTTAAGATCAACTCATCTCACTGTAATTTGAGTAAATTAAGATCAAATCTTTAGTTTTCTTTTTCTTTGGTTATAGATGTGACTACATGTGGTTTGCAAAATTGTGTTTATAATCAAGTCAGTTTTTCCAGAATTGTGGTCAGATTTTATGCGTCTTTCATGTGATACAGTCATTCCAGGTTACTCACAATTTTGATATATCCTGGATACAAAGTGTTAGAGAAGGTCAGTTTGAGACGGTAATCTAAAGGTAATTATAATTTGGGAATAATTTTTTGTGGATATTTTTTGGTAACAATTTATATTTCTCTCCACAGGCTTCATTGCTGTGTGCCAGACCATCTCCCATAGTTTTGAGACCTAGTGGCAGATAAATGTACTTGATTGTTTGTTTCTTTAAATATGTATGTATATGACTGTATACTGTCTATGACATCTTTTTTCTAATACTCAACAATTCAACTGTTGATATTGATGATATTCTCAAAAATAGCTATTCAAAATGTATGTGGAAACAATATGGATAATTTATTCCAATAGAATAGGGAATTTAAATGCAACTGTTATGATTCTATTTCACCCTGAAATGTACTCTCTTTTCCTTTTCGGCGTCTGAGCAAGGAAAGTGATATGAAAGCAATATGTCATATGATTTTATAGTTATTTTTTTCTGCTGGACATGCTTGTGATTGTTTGTGTATGTGTTTTTTCCCTGTTGATGAAGAGAAATCAGGATATGTTTTTCATCCATTTTTTTTGTAGATGGCAGGAATGACAATAAAGAATTTTGTAGACCTACATATATTTAATATGCTTGGAATGAGAAGACCTGTGTCTGATTTATGTTATATTGATTTTTTTGCCCTGAATATGGAAAGTATTTTGTATGTGTACCCTTTTTTTTTAATGGTTTGCATTCCCATTTTGAATAGTGTTGTCATTAAGAAATATGATGTGTGTTTGAATGTTTTTTTGCAGTTGAATGCTGACAACAGTTAAGTTCATGTGAGACATTCCAGTTTTGCAATAAAAAAATCTGCTGTACTTTTGGATAAAACTATGTTTTCTTTAAAGGTATTAAACTTACTATATGTATTTAAGGCCACAAGGAACTGCAAATTTTTCCTGATATATATATATAAAACTGAATGAAAATTGCTGATTAAGGGGGCTCGTGGGTAGAAAATCATCAATTTGGGTCAAAAATGACATGTTTTCATTTATTCTTAAAAGATGCTATAATCATTGTAC
>JBCEWB010556128.1:0-18551 GCA_039654565.1 Peronia peronii | reverse complement strand
TCTATCTATCTATCTATCTATCTATCTATCTATCTATCTATCTATCTATCTATCTATCTATCTGTCTATCTATCTGGTTGTTTATCTGTTATCTGTTCATGTGTATCTCTTTTCTCTCTTTCACTATTCTCCTGTCTTGTTTTATTTACATACTCGCTGGACTAATTCAATTGATAATTTGTTTTATTTGCCTATTTTTTCATTTTTTCTTTATTTTGTCCCTTTTCTTTTTGCTTACTTACTATCTGTCTGATTTATTTATTTGTTTATTCGATATTCATTTATTATTTATTTATGTATGTTTTGTTTATTTATTCATTCATTTTTTCTTTCCTTTCATTTATTCTTTCAGTTATTTATATATTTGTTTATTTTAGTTATTTATTTCTTTATATTATTTTATGGTCTTATTTAGACATATGAATTTGATTAAGTTGATCTTATCACAATTTTCTTCATCCCATTACAAATTTAGTTAACATCAAACATGGGTAAAACTTATGATGTTGTTAGTGCCATGTGACCAGAGGTGGAAGAGGCTTTAAAATAAGTGCTGAAACAGAGAAACAAACAAGAGGAAAACGCAACAAACAAATCAGTTAGTTATCAAGCAATAATATTTAATAAGATGCTCTATGCATTAAAAAAAAAAAGTGATCTTAAGAACGTCTCGTCGACAGATGGAGTGGTGGTGGTAGGAAGGGGAGGGGTGGGGGGATAGCAGAATAAGAAGAAAGAAATGAATGGATTGATACCCTTCAGTTTAAAAACTGCTATAGATTTATTTTTGTTTCTGTCCCCAGAATACATTAGTCACATTTTGTGTCCGAGCGAGTTATGTAATATAGGTCTGATAAATTGGAGTATAAGAGTATGTCTCTGTGGATAAATGCGCATAATAAATCTAAGACACCAATAGATTTAACTACCCATAACTTTAAACTTTATCAGTTGATTTTTTGGCCTGTTTGGTTATTACCGCTTGAAACGCTCTGACTGGCAATAATTTTTATCCTCGGTTTCTCACGTTTGAGATAGTATGATTGTGTTCCATTCAGGATTTTCTTTTTCACCTTTTTAGATAGATAGATAGGTAGATTAGATAATGGTCAATATAAATGATATGAAAAAATGATGCTTGTGTAATCGTTTAGAAGACAACGATCAGGGGGCATGATCATGTTTGTTTGTTGATTTGTTTTCAGGGAAATTTTTCAGAGGATGTCAAGTAACGTTTCTATGCTTTGCTAAAAACTGTTATCTCCTTTAAAGTTGTCAAAATAAGTGGGGGTGATTTTTTTTCCCTTTCAATCGCTAAAATCTTCTGTCAGATAGGCCTATATATAGGCTTTTCGAGATTTTGGCGGGAAAGCAAGTCTTGCCCATCGAGATATAGCCCTTCGACCAATTTTTCGTGTTAACACTTACTTCAATTGTTTATTGTTTATTTTATCATCGAGTCTTGACATTGTTGTCGGAGGTTGACATCGTCGGCCAATAAATGATATCCAATAGTGAATAGCATCTCATATCATTAGAACGCGCAGGCTGCATCATAATATAAACAAACATTATATACATAAGACATGCTGTATTTTGGAAAGTCGGCTGTTGTGATTCAGAAGTTACTCATTTCAACACGTTTATGTAAGCAATCAAATAAAGATCGCACATTTATGAGCGACCCTATACTGGTTCATCCTCAAGCGGTTTTTAAACTGCTAAACCATTCAAGTACCGATGCCGACCATGAGTACAGGCTCTCGGGTCTTTGGTCCTTAGCGGAAATAACTTTTTGTCGACTCTCTACCCCGAAAGTCTTCTAACCTACCGACACTTTGACAAAATGGGTGTTACATGACCGTCTAACCATTTCCCCACTTGTTCAAATGTAACTTTCCACAATGTGATAGGACCACCTATAATAGGATCACTTTCTTCTCTAATAACTGCATTTATTTTGTTCCATAATTATGTGTTTGAAGAACTCTAACAAATCTGAATTTTATTCCGAGGAGGGGGGAGGGGGTATTAGAGAAACTTTCAGTTTTAGTCCGAAAAAATAAGCGTTTTCTTTTTTTTTTTTTGGCAAAGTACGCTAGTTTGGTCTGATGGCTCTGGTCACTTTCAGTCTGAATTTGGAATGAAAACTGGAAAACCTCATATTTTGCGGAAATGCCATACTCACAAAGCGCAACGCTCACGCAGGTGACAGTAAACAACAACAACGAACTCCAGCTGTATGAAAAGGAGAAGTACGGAATGAACATGATTGTTTGACGATGATACATTCGTCTCACATGTGATGTTTGAAAGGAGCACCCCACTGATAAACTCTTACGATTGATATACTTAGCAATTATGTAATGGACTTTCCCCATAAATACATAAATACATAAGTAAATAAACAAATAAGGAAGTAAGTAAATTAATTGATTAATTAATCAATCATAAAGGTCGATAAGTAATGCCACGCTCACTCACGTGTCTTCGTTAGTTTATCAGTCCAGTTTGTTACACGTACTTTAGACCCCGATTCATAGTTTTTGTTTAGTTGTTGCGTCTTCCATGACACTGTTATATCTCTCATAAGTCTTTTTTATTTAAAATATATATATATATGTATATTTTTTAAAAAATTTAAACATAGCGTTTAGCAAAGAAAAATTATTAATTTTTCTTTGGCATATGACTCAGAATTCTTCTTTCCGTTTCAGTATTTGGTGAATGTAGACAGTTATTGTTTTCTTAGGAATTGTAATAACTATTACGCATTGAAGGGTTAAGGGGTTATTAAGTAGAGGTAGCCTGTATGGTTAAAGTAATTGCAATGGCACGTCTGTATAACCCAGTCTATAATGTAGTACAAAGGTTTTCCGCTCTCCCGATCCAGTGCCTCTTTATGCCTTGATCGTGGACCATATTATTATACTCGCTTTTGATAAGCTTTCCTGGTTTTGCTGGCAATCCTCTCTCACTGTGCAGTAACAAGGCAACCCGTCATCTCTACTGACTCTTCTCTGGACTTGGTCGGGTCATACATTTGTTTCTTCGCCCACTAGGTAAGCCGTTACTGGCTATTTGATTGCTCTCACCAGGGGCAAATGACCTGGAATGAAAAACTGAATGGCGAGTGACCCCTACCGCTCGCATTTGCACCGAGCCCTACATTGTTCCCCATACCCTGAAGGGTGATTGTTTCTGCCCGTAGCCTTTCTTCTTAACATGAAAAGGCATTATTGTAGACATGTCTGCACTTTCACACGCACGCACAAATACATACACACAAACACAAACATTTTTAGGTACCGGACACGCAGACATAGTGGAGCTATAGTGACCCACATCCACAACAGATTGCTGCCTCGTCCTGTTGGCGCGGATTAAAAGATCAACCAGCTGGCTGCGATCAGTGCGCGAGACCCACTTTACCGTTATTCTAAGCCGATTGGCTATTTGGCATCGATGACGCATGCTTCAGTGGCTTCTACACACTCCAGGAAATGGACATTTAAATTAGCATTTCAACCTCTGATCTTACATAATTATGAACATGTATCATAAAATAAGATAAGTTGTATTTGTCCTCAAAAGGACGAGACATAGTTTATACATAGTTTACCTTCACACTCTCATGCATAGGCTAAAATATCAGAACTGCACTAGAACAAGGAAAAAAAAAAAAAAAAAGCTGCTGCAATTTGGTAGCTGTATCGCTGCTGATAGAAATGAATTTCTGTAACGCCTTCTGTTTCTTGCCGGAAAAATTCCCCATACAACAAACGCCCATTTATTTCAGACAGGTGTGAGTGCACAAAGCCACCCCAGATGATTTTCATCATCTCTTTAAAAAAAATGTTTTACAGTCCGAAAAATGATTCTTTGAGCATAACTTTATTCAGGTGATGGCAACTTAATTCTGATACTGCGAAAAAAAAAAAATGTCGGATTTACCACGATCTGTGCTTGTCGTGACATAATATTACAGAGGATCCGCCGCAAAGATAAACCTATGGGTGAAACATATTGACCATAATATGAAATACATTTTGGTAAAAAGAAAGATGATATGTAATACTGCACAGAGAAAGAAAAATAATCACAGTGTACAGGATGATGTGGGCTGATAAGATGCGAAGCTTAAATCTTAGTACTCAGTAGTGCAAGATGAAAAGCAGGCGAAATTCATATAAGTTAAATCTTCTCTATATATATTATGTTTTCGGAAACACAAGGCTATCAGAGTAATTTTCATGCCAAAATAATGTCGCCTTGGTCTTTCTGAAGTTTGCACTGATGAGAAAGTGGCATGAAACAGCGGTGTTAACTTCTTTGAAAAATACATGCGGCGCACAGCTTAGGTGCCATCAGTATGTCTCAGCGCAGCAGCTTTTATGGGCAAGAATAAAAGTTTGCTTTGTTGATGGGAAATGACTCCTCAAATCAAGAATTGAAAAATAAATATCGTTTCGTGAACGAAAATATCTATACATGTACTGGGAGCAAAGAAATTAAATATCATCTGACATTAGGAAGACTACAGTTGTTTCAATACGCTGCCTGGACTGCAGACTACGTTGGCTGAGCAAACGATATAAAATGTGCCCGGAGATTGCCTTCTATAGATACACTGCGCCTGCTGCTGTCTGCTGGGTGTGCTTGTACCTACATTGTTTCTTTGTGTAGCTTGACCACTAAGCTTACTAAGCCACAGAAAATGGGAACCACAAGCACACCACGATTCCATGGCTCAGAACTCAGACAGATTGTCCTGTTTGCCGAGGGTTCAGACGAGGGTTTCAACCGATTTACTTATGCCCGGAAATCGTTTATTGGCAATAAGAGGTGGCCGGCTGTACCAAGAATGGCCTGGGTCATGAAAGAACAGAGAGCTCAAGCAAGCATGTCCACAACTTGTCTCTCAACTCATTGGTCGGGTCGACGACTGTTTCATCTTCATCATTATCATAATCATCATCATATTCACGATTTTACAAAACAGTTTTATATGAGAAACATATCACCGTCACCATGATCGTAATCATCACTAGCACTGTCATCATTATCTTCTAAATAAATCTTGAATTTCAAAACTTAGGCCATCAGATTAACTAAAATAAATACAGCAAAATAGACAACAAATCTGGAGAATAAATAAATTGAAACCGCATAAAGTATATATAGATCTTTTGTTAAATTATCAACATCACCAGGACGGACATAACCTCGCCGCAAAGATTTCGACCTTTGAGGCAAATTTACCATTGCATTTCATAAGCACTGTTCTTCCTTTACTTCATTAAGTAAATATCTACACCGGAAACCATGGTTCACTCTGTCCTTTCAGTCTGTTTATCTGTTTATCCTAACCTGGGTCTGTCTGGTGGTGCAGCTCTCTGTCTTCTCAGTAATGGTCTTGTTCACAACCAGCTCCCTCCAATTTCTGTCTCTATAGGTATTTGTTTGATCGTTTTCCACAGCTCTTCATATGGTGCAATATAAAATAGAAACTCAGCCAGTCAATATCCTATTGCTTTTCAGTCTTGATTTTTTCCTCGCATCTTGATCATTCTGAGATTTCTTTAACAGCAGTTGATGAAATTCGTTTATACTGCAACATAGTTGATATTGCTGTCGGAAGCTGTTTCAAAACGCATGAGACTGTCATCTGGGTGATTAACGTTTATAGAAGAATACACTAAATTCTTCAAACGTAACAGTGATTACATGCCGATATATGAGACTTGTCTTGTCATACTTGAGAAGAGGAATGACAGTTTGGTGTGCATTGTCATCACCTGTTTGGTCGACGGTAGAATCGTGAATCATTTTGACCAGCCTTCTTGCATCTCTTTGCCAGATACAAGGAGTGTCGAGCAGACAATGTGAAGAAGAAACGAATCATTTTACGTCTTGTCGTTCGTACGAGAATATATTCCTTATGAATCCTTACCGTGTTTCATGACGTATTGCATTATATAATAATTATAAGTTTCAAGCAAGGAGTGCAAAGGGTTTTTTTTTTGCTATGCTTGTTCAACACCAATTGCATCTGGCAAGAGGAAGTAACGGGGCTGTTCAGAACGACCCCTCATTACCCACATAGAATAAGCTTTCTCTTCCTTCCTTCCTGCTTACTACCTATTTCACGTCCAATGGAATTCATACAAGTACATGTAGTACGTGTGTAGCATTTCGAATGTTTTATTTTTGTTGAAGACCTACACATTATATGGAACATTCTCCAGGACACCAATAGAGCTTAACCGCCAGTGATTGATCCTGTCATTAGCTTTGGGTTTATAGTGTGTGTGCAAGGTTTGTAAATTGTTGGAATTAATGGAATTTAAATTCTTAGCTGTGAGATAAATTTCTGTGTGCATTTCAAAGAACTTACTCCCTCTACTCAACTTTCGCGTCTTTCATCGTTCTCATTGCAAGTTATCTCTTCTTTGAACTGTGCTCCCTCCCCTCCCCCTCTCTTTCTCCCCCCCCCCCCTCCCACCCCCCAACCCCCTCCACTCCGTTCTCTTTGTTGTACATATATATGCGTTTAACGATTTATTGAACTCGGCCCATTTTTTAGGCTGTCAGACATGTTTCACCTAGTATCATATGACAGATGCGCTTAAAGCTATAACCCGATTTGAAAAAGAAAATGAATTCCATGTACCTTTCCCTTTGTCCTAAATATTGTGTTTTCCAGTCCGGCTGTTCCTCTCCGCATGTGGATAAACATACACCTTCTCATAGAATGACAGTGGTTTCAACCCTCTCCCCTTCCGCCTTTTTTTTTCCACATAGAAATGCCTTATTGTATTTCAAAAACCTCAGCTATGTTCTTTTCGTGGGAGATTGAAATTTAAAAAAAAAAAAAGGTTACCACCATAATCAGGTTCAGTTTGTTCTCCTTTGTCTGAGAGGACAGGAAGTCGACGATTTTGTCAAGTTTTTGCTAAACCGGTACACTGTGGTAATTCCTTTGTTTTTTTGCCATGGCTTTCCTGAGAATTATAGGTGGTCTATAGGAAATGTATACAAGTATATATCAGTTTTACATTATTTTCTTTCTGAGTGGGGGATCGTATGTCGGATGGCCCCATATTTCCCACTATCATTTCTGTATTGTCTAAAAATCTTATTTTTCTTTACAACCGACGACAGTTTTATTTTTGATTCGTCGTATGCTATTTGAGATCTCTCCGTCGTCACTCTGAAGTTTAGATTTGGGTGTGTTCATCAGACAACACTACTGCAACATTCTATGTGCGAAATGTCGTCATTGATGAAGACAGTTTTGCCCTGTTGAATACATAAATTAGTACACATTTATTGCTGTAATATTATTGTTATAGCAGTGTTTTTGCATCGTAAATCAGTTTTGTCTATCTTATCTTAGCCCTTGTATGAGACACAAGGTCTCTCATTTGATAGTAATAATAATCAACTGGCCGTCTCTTGCCCATTCAGCGGCGTTGATTTATCCGTATTTAGCTGGATTTTCAGAGTAGATGTAATGTAAGAATCGTTCTAGTATGAAAAAATAACCCAAATTACCTAAATATATAATGTAAATTAATATACTCTAATTTACGGCACAACGAGAAAACAATCAAACAATTACTGAATTACTGAAAAACCAGAAGGATAAAAACACCCCAGGCAACTTCTCAAGAACTATGTCATCATTTCCTTTTACAGCATTGAACAAGTCAACAACCTGCGGGAGATTCAAGCCATGAGACGCTTGGCCCCCCATCCCAACGTGCTGGAGCTGCAGGAGGTCATCTTGTGAGTACATTACATACTCACTTAACTCAGCACACTAGACTCATGCTTCTTTATAGCTAGGGGTCAGCAAACAGTAATAGTAATTTACTTCCTATATTGAAATCTACTCATGAAACTGTCCGAAATTCTGAGATCTGAAGTAAAACGTCTTGTCAAGTCACACGAGTAAGTAAACACTATTAATAGAACTGCCCAGGTTAAATTTACACTTCGTCTGGTCTTACTATCTGTCTTAGGGAAGAAAGTTACACGCCTACACATCACGCTTTCCATCCATCCACCATCAATCCATCCATCCATCCATCCAATCATCCATCCATCCATCCATCCATCCATCCATTCATCCATCCATCCAAACATCTATTCTGTCTATTGCTCTGTTCGTCATCTGTCATCTATACATTTTTTTCTGTCTGTTCGTCTGCGTATCTGCTTGCCTGTAAGCTAGCGTGCCTGTTTGTCTGTCTGTTTGATTATCTGCCTATCCATGAGATTGTTGTTACCCCCTCCCCCCCCCCCCCCCTTTTTTTTTTTTCTTCAACAGTGACAAGAAATCTGGCACTTTGATTCTGGTTTGCGAGTTGATGGATATGAACATCTACGAGATGATACGAGGTGGGTCATCAATGTCTATGATAGTACCATTGTCATCTTTGATCGATTCTTGACAATTGGCGCGTATTTTATCTGTTTAATGTGTAATGATAAAATTGCTACGCTATACTGCGTACGTTGGGGGTGCAGCGTTTCAGCTTCAAACAACGAAATAGCAACGTGTTAAAACATTAATTGAAAGATATTATAGAACTCTGTATTTCCAACAATGGAGTGAAAGTCTCCCCGTTACAGTGCATGGATTCTGGTGATGGGTGGGCATTTTATATATGTAGATATGTTTTTGGGCCTGATCATAACTAACTCAATTACCCAAGCCATTTTTTAACGGTTTTGAGAAAACTACCAGCTTATTTTGCCTGAATCAAAAGTGTGATTCTGACGAAATTTGAAAATAATAAGAAGAAGAAGAAGAAAAAGAAATATATATAAAATCCCACCTTTAGCTTATGCCCTATCGGAGATGAGTTTGGGTCTTTTCTAATTTATTATTATTGGTATTGTTTTATAATTATTTTTTTTATTTTTTAACCGGTAATATAGTAAGTTCCACATTCATAGTACGGTGCTCTTAACCCACAACCTCCCAAGAATGACTTGCCTATGATATGTCAGAACCGAGATTTCTGTCAGCTGATATAGCATAATCAATATGTCACATATCCTTATGGCGACTGCTTTCTTCCAGACAAAAGCAACAGAAGCCGAACAGAGATTTGAAGTCTTGATACTCAAATGGTTAACATTAAAGTCAACACACCAAGCTTGCACAAAGAGTTACTATATCAAATAGTAATCAAAATAGTCAGTAACAATTGTTTTGGACTGTCTTTTCAACTACATGACTACCAGTAGGACTATCAGATCACAGTCCTCCCCTGTCCCCTTTTATATACGTGGCAAAATTGGCTGTTGTCCAGTTTAGCCTTTTGTCTGGCCATGGGGACTTGTCTAGAGTTTGTCGGATTTTAGTGACCATTTTGTATGGTCAATGACTCATGCGAGCATGTCCAGCACTTGTCCAATTTGATCTGTACAGAGACGGCTGTCTGTTGTCCGGTTCTTTTAATGGGAGATCTACGATAGAACTCATGAGGCTCAAATCTCAGCGATCCAGATACATGTATGAGAACTCAAATTTCATGGACCCAAATCTCGAATGACGCTTTAAAAAAATGTATTTCTTGTAGGTAGTTGTTCTGTTTTTGCTTGCTAAGAAAGGGCTTCCGTGATATTAACAATAACCCCATCTTCAGGTCCTAAAATATATAATAATGTCCTCCTCCCTTTCCCCCCACTAAACTGCCAGATGGGAACTATCCACCTCGGATTTTGCATCCACTTTCAGCCTGTCCCCATCTCCTTTTTTCCATTTCATAGTATGATCACTCCCAGATAATGATGCTTTGTGTGAAAAACATAATGTTCAGCTATAAATGCATTACATGTTATACATGTTACATATATATATATATCAGTATTATTGAAAGACAGTAATAAAATGATAATCGTGATAACTATCAGTTACCGATTTTAGAATTTACTGGTTAGTGGACCTGAGCAAGAGGTGACTATTCCCAAACAGATCCCACTGATCTCTGGGTGAAAAGTCATAAGTCAGGCCATAGTCATGTTGAACAACTGACAGCACGTGCTAGGAACGTTATACTAGGGAAAGATATTATTCATCTATGTATGATTCTGGACGACAGTAATTCTGTCAGCACAGGACGGAGTAGTTTTATAACGCATGTGCTTAATGATGCCTATCACATTCTGTATTCCCCAGCTCTTTATGCCGATAGGACTATAATATTATATAATATATATATAACACCCAAAGAACTCATAAGAATTATTTCAAACTTTTACCACAGGGATGATTAAAGCGGGCTTTGCTCAGCCAATTCACAAACTCAGTATTAAAACGCAGGTTGGATTTGCATTAGCCAATAAAAGCGCCTGGGTTTTAACAATACTCAGAAGTAACCAATGTATGACAGAGTCCCTGGTACAAACTGTCATTGTCTCAATCACATACTAGATTAGGTGAGTTTACTATCTTTGGCATCGGGGACAGAAAGCAAAGCCATGGTCACGGGACCAGGGCATGCTGAATAATAATGTCCACATTGATCGGAACTGTTATACATGTATCATTTATTTTTCCAGGCAGCACAATTTTGTAACCATTCAACCGGATATCCTAAGGACTCAAAAAGTACATTATGTGATTGATCTCAGTCAATTTTTGATGATAGTGAATTACTAATTTTAAGTGAGCGTGATATACCATCGACAACAGCGTTAAAAATCAATCTTCTTTGTGCAGGCAGACCGAGTCTGTTCTGCGACAAGGACTCTGGCGATAAGCGAAATGGTGGCCATAGATCTATATTGACGTACTTTGACAAAACGCGTTTTCCCAGAAAATTCTATTTCGGAAAAAAATCGCGATTTCTGTTAATAAACAGTGGGTTTGGGTTTGGATTTTGGTTTAGTAGCGCATCGTATGGCTATGGCTATATTGCGCCAAATGCGGGGAAAGTCGTTCACATATTAGCAAGGCATAAGACGTATAACAATAAATATCAACCAATGTAGATGCAAGGGGTTATCTTTTGATATTGCGTAAAGTTATCCTTGACTTCGTGGGGGGTCGGGGGGGGGGGGGGGTTACAATTAAACTATGGTGAAAAAAGCGTTTAATCCTAGTGATTTAGTTTTGCCGTGACGGAGGAGTCCGCGGTAACGAACCGTACTAATCAGTCACGTTATGACGAGATAACCACCTCCAGGGGGTTGAAAGACATATATAAACCGTCACGTTATGACTGCGTATCCATATATTTTCACACAGCGGCCATTAGTTGATGGGAGGGAGAAACAACAGCAGTGAGGCTAGAACAATCGATCTTCCTACAAACTTTTTCATTTATTTTCATGGCAGCGATAGGCCATTCTTTTCTAGGTGATAAACAGATATAGTTCCTATAATATTCCGTCACAGAAAAGCTTGCAGCCATAAGCGGTATCTAAGAGTCCTCACCACCAATCCGCGTCATGGTTTAATAGCCCCATGTCTGTGTGCAGTGATGGTGATTATTGGACCATGGACGAGTAGACAACGACAGAGTGAAAACAAACAAACAAGTATCAATCTTTATTTTTTTTTCTCTTTTGTTCAAATCCCCGTGGATAGTTGGCTAAGGTTTTCTTGCCCTCAGTTTGAACGCTGGGTTCGTGAGAGAAGAGCCAACAATAGTTTGCCATGCACGGCAATGGAGATATCAAACTATCCCTGTTGTGATTCAGCAGTTTCATGTCTTTAATTGTTATTATTATCACTTCGTTTCCTGAATAGGCAAGAGACATTACCTGCCTGAGAGAAAAATCAAAAGCTTCATGTTCCAATTGCTCAAGGCCATAGATCATATGCATCGGTAAGATGTCACAGAGACGTTCAGCTCATGACTCTTTGAAGTCCTTTGCCCTCTGAATATATCGCTCATGACAGTAGTTTCTATAGAGAACCGCATATTTCCACTAGATCCGTACGCTCACATCTTTCTGCTTTCGTTGTAGTGTAGTCTGTGCATTTATTCTGTATTCCTTGTTCTCATTTGTAAACGTGTAAACTTTGACGCTTCTGGTGGTAGATTCATCCCTTGTTTGTTTTCTTTTTGTTTATTTCCTAGTTGAGTTCTTTCAGGCAGAAACCTGTACATATATGTGTATAAGAATACTGCATGGGAGACTTTAACAAGCTAACCTTGACTGCTTTTGTATACGTTATATGCACTAAATAATACATTGTTACATTATTTGGGACTTATCATCATCTTCTAATCATCGGGGTTTTTTGTTAAATGTTGGATTTTTTGTTAAATGTTGTACACGTATCTGTATTGTTTTTTTTCCTCCCTGTTTCTTCCTCGTCTCTTCCTTTTTTTTTTTCAATATCACTTTTTTTAATGTTGAATTTTCTATAATAATACTAATATTTTCACGCCTTCTGTCTGAGTAAAGCCAGTTTTTAATGATATTAAATTGGTCGTTAACTTGTGTTAGAAGTAGCTGTTATAATAGCTTGTGTTTATAAGTCTGCTATGCGTACTATTTACACTGGCATATTATATCAAGTTTCATGTTTGTGCGTTTGGTCGATTTATTTTTTTTTAAAGGGATTGAAATACTCGTTTTCAGGTATTCTACGATTTAATATATTTCTTGTAGTAGGACTATATAACAATAAGCCTATTCTTATTCCTGTCACCATATGATCTTGTAAGTATTTTAATTTGCTTGATTTTTTCGCTCTACACAGTGCTGTTGTACGCATATAATACATGCACATAATAAACAACGAAAATTTTCTGATACTGAAACAGCGGTTGAGATATCTATGGGCGGAAGCAACATGCCTGTTAGTTTGTATCTTATACGGAAACGCAATGGTGATGCTCGCAGAATGAATTCTTTATCTTTGAAAACCCAGATCTGAATTATTCTGTCAGATAATTTTGTAGTAAATCACAAACAGGCATAAATGTCAGATAATTTTGTGGTAAATCACAAACAGGCATAAAAAATATGACATCGTTTGTATGTCGTGACACAATGTCATTTCAATCGAACATTGGCATGTACGGAAGTCTCAGATTTTGTCGATATCTACTTTCAAATGAAATAACTAGAGAGACAGTTCAGATACATATACATATGTACAATAATTTTGGCAGCAAGATAAGAGTGGGAACGGCAGGAGGCCGGTGGGTCGAATCCACATACATAAGTGCTAACCCATGTGCCGTAGTCGGATATTATAATGTAATGAGAGTAATCCTCCAACGTAGCCTACGTAATTGGTAGGCCTAGGTGTTGTTCAGTAAGCCACGGACCGGTGGTGGGCCTGGCGGCGCGAAGTCAAACATAAGCGCACGTAGTTTGGAAAGTTTCACATATAATCGGCTTTGTTATGCTTCAAGTTGCCCATCTTAGTGAAGAATGTTACAGGCCTGCATAGCCTACAACTTTGGACTATTAATAGGCTCAAGGAGACCCGCGCGATCAACTGCACTTCCAATCCAAGTTGCGGCCACATTTCAGACGGACGTGTTGTATTGCAGAGGTTCCCAAACTTTTTCGTTCCAACAGGTTTACCTTTCACGACTTTTTGATTGTCACTTTACTCGGGCGTTGTTTTCCTCGACAGTTTTCATTGACCTATATAACGTCCATTACAACAAGCAGTCATCGAAAAGCATAGACTGAAATGGAGACAAAATGTGTGTATGTGTGAATTAGGGGGAGGGGAAGGGGGAGGGTATGAAACAAACAGTCGGAAAAGCATTTTTCATGACCAGAGCGTTATGCCACTGTGGAGTTCCAACGACACTGACGTTTTATATTCAGAAAACAATGAAAACAAATCTTTAGTTTTAGGTGTGACATGTCTCTATGATCAGAGAACTTTGTCACTAAGAAGTCTCACAAATTATGCAATCATTTTACTTTAGGAAATAATAAAAATAACTCTGCGATGCTGACTGGTGACCATTTTAGGGCGTTTTAAGCAAGATATCGTCGTTAAACTGGTGATATCGTTGAGTGAGGATGGGAGATAACTATCTACCTCATGGCTACGGTGTTGGATCATTTTGGACCTTGGCGTCAGTAAGGGCATTGTGCGATTTACACGGTTTTGGTGTCTCAAGCTGGAAGAGACGAGGATTTCTCATCTATAAAGGCAAAACTGGATACAGGCATTGAACATCAACAGCGTTGCCTATTAACTTTTACGACAATGATAAAAATGTGGACATTCATGTTGCAAGGTGTTAGAAATATTACTAATTTAAGACCACAATCTCCATAATTATGCTAAGGCCGGTACTAAACCAAATCACACCAAACCAAACCAAACCAGCCTTTCAAACCAGCCAGCTACATAAGCATACAAAAACAGTGTTAAACTATTATTATTCGGCCAGAAAAGAGAAGCCAGATACAATGTTAGCCTCGCATTTTCAGGTGAGACAAGAACAAAAAAGTACGATGTTAGACTCTTATTTTCAATTAGGAAAACGAGAAAAAAAATGTTAGATTTGTATTCTGTGATTCTAAGCTAAAAAAAAAGAAAAAAAAAAAAAGAAAAGAAGAGAAAAAGTCAAGATTCAGTTTCACCGATAACCCTCTCTTTCTGTCGCTCATTCGCTCACTCATTCACACACTCAGTCATAGATACATGCAATGAAACGAACAAACAAAGCCACACACAATTTCTAAACAAACAAACAAACACAAACCACAACAAGATTTTCAGACATATTCAAATAAAGAAAAACGAAGTATAATTTTAGACAACAGAATTGTTCATTATCAGGTGAAAAAAAATCAATAGGAGGTTGATAATAATTTTCAAGTGAAAAAAAGAAAATCTGCATCAGAGTCAGATTTGCATTTTCAGGCGAGGAAACAACAAACAAAAACACGACGTCTTTGATTCGCCTGATAAAGTAGGAAAAGAAAGCAAACATTGCAATAATAGACTGACATTTTCAGGTAAGAAAAACTATCTTCCTGAGGAGAAAGTGAAGGCCTACATGTACCAGCTTGTCAAAGCAGTAGAACACATGCATCGGTGAGTCAGTATTGTGTGCAGCTGAACACGAGAGTATGAAGAAACTTCACGACTTTATGAGACGTTTGGCACTTTAAAAAAATGCAAGAGTGTGGGACATTTTGAATTACTCACTGAATCACGTTGTCACCTGTTGGAGTTTTGTGAGTTCAGATATATATCTGGGCGTGTAATGTGCGTAACGTTACAACACACCACCACCACAACAACAACAACAGCAGCAGCAGCAGCAACAACAACAGCAACAACAACAGCAGCAGCAACAGTCAAGAGACACACTGGAATTTATTTAACTTCCTAACAAATGCCCATTCCTATGTGCATACAGATATGTTGACATTTATGCTGGTATGTTTGACTTTTGCGTGGTGTTCCAGGTAACTGAAAACATGATAAGGATTCTAGAAGGAAAAAAAAAGTTACTTGTGACAGATGATCGGCAGCTTTTCCCTAACAGGGTCTCACAGAGTCAAAATCCGCAAGGAGATGGTTAATTACTTTACTGCTTGGCGCGCTAGAAAGGGCCATTTTTCCCCAGTCAGCCAGTTTACATTTCTTTGACTGACATAGAAATTTAATGAACAAGCATTGTAAAGACAAACAAAAATTTACGTTTGCTCTTTTTCATTGACAGAAGTGAAACCAGACATCGTGAAATAAAAAAAAATTTAAAAAGTCATGAAGAGAACAAGAGTATGTTAATTTCACATTGAATTTTCTAAAATTTTCATTTGAGCACGTTTTAAATAACAACTAAGAGCAGAGACGATTTTCTTTGTTTTACAGTGTACGGTTATACCCTACCCAAACTGTCTGACTGAAAAACATACAAACAGACTAACAAAAACTTATATTTTGCAACACCCGTGAACGTTTGAATGTGGTTATTTAAGAGTAGATAAATATTATCGAATTTTTCATAACTGATATTATTTCTCATCTCAATCCCAGTTGTGTTTTCCATAGTTGATTTTATATCTGTGCCATGATCAGTGATTGTCTCTTGACCTTAGAAACGTGGAGGGACCGATCAGATCAAAGACTCATACATTCTCTGAACTGGAGTTCCCTTTCAAATAACATACAGTGTGGTGGCCTAGTACTCGTATTATATCACATTAAGACATAAACTATTATTTCTTAAATAGGAATATTGATATCATTATAGAAAATTGAAAATCCAGTATGGTGGTTTCTATCAACATTTTTAGGCGTAATAAAAAATATGTTCGAACTCGAATGTTGATTTCTTCTCGAATTGCCAGTGAATAAAACATTGCCCCCATCAGAAGATCTGGAATTTGCTCAGCTCTAACAAGTCATCGATACATAAACTACGAGGGATTAAGATTCAACCGATTCTGGAATTTAATCTTGGACTCTCAGTGATGGCACTGAAGTGCATGAATCCTAATGTTTTGAATAGCCCTGGTAAAGACAATAACAGAATTAATCCCCAGAACACCAGCGGCTCTTTTAGGTTCCTAGTATCTTTTGTCACCTGTTGCAAACCAAATATTTCTGGGATTTTGACTTCTTTGACGTAAAGCTGCAGTAGTTGGATTTGAGTTAGAAAATTGCTCAAAATTCTAACAATTGTAATTCTGAAAGTGGTGAGTGTGGTAACATCATTTATTAAAGGGGAAGTTGTGATGTTGGGCGGAAGTGGTATTTACTGAATTGAAATATAGAAATTGATCAGATTGGTGAAAAAAAAAAAAAAAAAGAGGAAAAATGTCAGGAAAGAACAGTATTATAGGGATTGACATTTAAAATTTACATTCTGCAAAATAAATGTTTGGAAAAAAAATGTGAACAATTCAGCAACGTCAACACACACTGGCGTCACCGATGACCTTGGTGTACCTGCGTAACCGAAACGGTTACAAATGCCAGCTGTAGTTTTGTGCAGGCTCACAGTTAATTATCAGCTACAGCACAAGTTCTCAATCTCAGTGTCCGTGGCCCAGGCCATGTCTAATGAATACTGATCTAGGGCTAGGCCTCATGTAATCTGGACATAAGCTTATTTGACATCCCACCCCATCACGCATTTGCAGAAAGAGTAGGTTAAGTATGTGATAAAGATTATATTACATGTATTTTTTTTTCTTGCGAACTGACGAGGGGGTAATTCAGCTTGGTCTGCTACAAGGCAGTGCCAGAGATAAACTCAGAGAGCAACTCACACCACAAATGTAATCAGATTTCTAATTAAGAGAGCATTGTGCTGTCAAGCCAGGAGCATTCACCCCAGCTGGCTATGCGTAAAGGCCTAGACAGTTTATCATTCCAGTCTACTTCCAACACCCCTGTGAAGGGACTCCGAAAGAGATGTAGTCAGTAATAAATGGATATGGCACTAAAGCAAGCACAATTGTATCGTTCCCCTCCCCCCTTCCTCCTCCCTGCCCTACAGTCCTGATTTTTTTTCTATTTTCTGTTTATGCTTTATAATTTATTTATTTATTTTTTCTTTCTTTTTTTCTTTCTTTGTTTCTTTCTTTCATTATGTGTGGTCCCGATAATAACCAGAAATTGTATTTGTTGATATCCTTGCTGTGTGTGTGCGTATATATATATTTTTTTTTTTTACATCAACAGCAACATCAAAAACAAATACATGTAATATATCTAGTAATGGCTTTGCTCAAACATTCGTCGCTCTTAACTTTTCATTAACATTATGCTGGACACTAGAGCAATCACTCTGATTACACAGCATTACCAAGAGGTTCTATATTATCTCTTTTATTGCTTGAAAGCCAAATTGTCATAAGTGCCGAATTCATGAAAATTCAGTAATGCAATGCCAGTGTTAAGGATCAAGTTCATTTAATAGAAAATTGTCTTGACTCTATACAATTGTAATTTTCTTAAATCAGTGGAAGTGGTTCATAGAAAAATTAGGTTCTCAATGGTTAATTGCTGCATATATGTTCACTTACATCTGTAAAAATCAAATATCCTAACATTCTTATACCACCCAAAGACATGTGCATTGGCCATTTATGACTGAGATTAAACTGCAATCTTCAGTGTTCAATAGCATCTTTGCATGTGGCTGTTCTTTGCAAACTTTGTATCCATCCCTTTAAACTCTTATTTTGCAATGTGTTTTTGTAGATGTGTATTTTGTTCTTTAACACTCATGTTAGATTTAATAGTTCACATTAGTACTATAGTTCACATTAAACTTTTTACATATATTAAAATAAGAAACTCTGTAATTGACTATGAAGGATGCCTCATTTTTGCCAAAGCTTTAATATATAAAGGAATTATAGAATAGTGATTTTCTTAACAATTTTGTTTAAAATATAGGATGTAGGAAAACAAATGGATAGTGATCATTTACAACAACAATCAAGTTTTTGTGACAGCTGGGTATTCATTCCTACAACAGTCGAAATTTTTCACTTTCAGACTGATCTTCTAATCTTTTTAATCAGCTATGAAGTTGCTGGAAGTTCAGTGAATCTGTTTTTTTAAATTTGTTGAG
>JBCEWB010556018.1:0-14575 GCA_039654565.1 Peronia peronii | reverse complement strand
CCCCCCGGCAATAAGCAAGTCATTTAATTAACATTTTTTCACGTCTACAACAATACCATATTTACATTTTATGTTTGTTTATTGCCCTGACGAAGAACCAAGAGGGTTCGAAAATTTTGGCTAGAGATATCATTGTTCAATATGAAGTCTCCATATTGTTTTTGTCTATTTAATGTATTTGACTGGTTGCCAGTAGAAAGTTGTCTTAGATTTTAAGACATTTTAATTAAATAATGATAGTGATGATGATTATGACGATGATATGTAATTTACTGATGCTTTAGAAGTCACAACTGTTGCCTTTTTATTTGTTGTTGTTGTTGTTGTTGTTTATTGATGGTAAATAATTGATGCAGATAGTGGATGTGATAAATAACGGAACAAAGGTAATGATTCAGTTCTGCATATAATCTTATGTTACAGCTTCCATTGCCTTGAGCATTTCGTATGTTTATATATTCCGTTGTGTTTTCTCTTGTTACTTTTTGCTTTTTTTTTTTGCTCTGTGTGTGTGTCCGTATTTGTGTGTGAGCGTTTGTGTCTTTTAAATTGTGTTTGTCGTTGTTGTTAGTTTGATGCTGGTGATGATGAGATAATGATATTATAATAATCATAATTACTTTCTATCGCTGTCCAAATTTCATAACGTATCTATGAGAATCCTTTAAGACCAGTATATTATTGTACAGGATAGAAACTATCACCACCATTTTAGAATGCAATAGTTTCTAATATCCCTTAGGAAAATCGGAGAGACACGGAAAGATCTGAAGAGCCGTAAACAAAAATCAAATTAAGAAACAAACAAACAATCAAATAAAAAAAATCAGCTCTGCAGCGGAATCCAACATGAAACCAACTATTGCTCTTGTCAATTTAATAAATATATTATCACCATTTCAAAGAACTGTCTACACTATTGAGACAAATAATGTGAACCCGCAACTATAGAGGTGAACTTATCGGAATAAACGATAAAATGTATGCCGGAAAATAAAATTTGTGAACGCCAAATTTTCAAAAGAACTTGATTCTCTTTCAGGGCAACGAAGGGAAATGCACAAATCACAATAATGTTCACGTTTCGTGCATTATTCAATGTGGATTCTTCTTCTTCTTCTTCTTCCTCTTCTTCTTTTTCTTCTTCCTCTCCTTCTTCTTCTTCTTCCCCTTCCTCTTTTTTCTTCTTCTTCGTCGTCTTCTTCTTCCTCTTCTTCTTCTTCCTCCGCGGGAGCCCGTGGTTTATAAGTAGATTCTCTGCTCCCACCTGCAGGCGGTGTAAGCCCGCCATCGGTGGGGGTGTCTCCCATGGAGTGCTAGCTATCCTCCACATTTCATGGGAGACATCTCTTCTCTCTCTCTCTTTCCTTGCTCATGTCTTCTGTCCCGCTTTCTTTCCTCTCTTCTTCTTAACGTATAAATGTATCTTACCGTATTTGACACAATATAGCCGTAATCGCGCTTATGTATCGTTAAATCCCAACACCACAACAACATCTTATTCTTCTTCTTCTCATTATTATTATTATTATATTATCATCATCAGAGAAAACTAAGAATTTACTCTGCATTTTGAAATGTTCATTTCTCTTGTTGGACTTGTATGATTACTCCAGACCTTGTGCTTCTCTTTACTTTAAAGGTAACTCACACAATAATTTGAGTTAGGTTAAAAGATTCAAAGAGTGTCACATATTGTGAGAATAAGAAGAAAATTATTCTCAGTGAAATGTGCAGTTGTGAACAGGAATGGCATGAAACAATGATGATGTACAAAGACGGACATACAGTTTTCATGTTTATGATTGTCCGATACTGATTTACTGTCATCGAGACAGATGGACTTTTGTTTTGGTTTTAATATTATAAAAAATGAGGACAATGATGATGAAAACAGCATAAGATGGATGACTGTGGTGATGGCGATGGTTGCCTGGATGAAGAACCAAAAGGGTTCAAAATTTGGTTTATAACAAAAAAATAACATCCCTTTATTTATTTATTTTTTTTAACCAATTGTTTATTTCTTTGAATATATTAAGTTTTGCTGGTAGAAAACCCGTCTTAAATTTTAAGATATTCTATAACATGATGATGACGATGATGAGAATAAACAGTGTTATTTATTGTCTTCACATCTGAAAAACTGGTTTATAGCAAACTTTGCACAGTACCTAATTTACATACAATTGAGTCATATTTTTGGATAATGTTTTCATTTTTTTTCCTCAGATCAAGAGAACTCCACTTAATCTGTTTTATATTATGACTTGGCCTGGTTGATTCAAGAGCAGCTTTATTACAGTGTGTGATCTTACAAGTAATGACGTCCAGCAGAACTTCATAGAGAAGAACGAAGAGAATAGGAGAGAAAGAGAGAGAGAGAGAGGGGGAGCGGGCGGTATGACTTAGTTCTCAGAAATTAATACTATAACGTTTTGGGCCAAAAATATAATCTGTTTCTTCTTTTTTCGTCATGAACACCTTAAATTGTATATGTGAGATATTGAACCACCTATACTATATAGAAATTGTTCATAAACTATGACAGCGTGTTGGTATTTGAAAATTGCTAGTCGTCTTTCCATACAACCTTCCTCTTTCTTTTGAAGCTATCTACTTAATGTCTGCCCCGTTTCCACTGAAGGCCTATTTGAATATCTTCTATACGTCGTGTCGTTTGCTTCCTTTCAGCATGGCTGTCGAACTAATGCATTGCCTTCTTGTTGCTCCCTCCTGCCCTATGATTTGCTCCTCGTCTCTTTTCGAAACCTCTTTTGTTTTAGCAGATTTTCATGGACATGGTCCTAGCATCAGCGATCTTGTTTGCAAAATGTTGAACAGACGTGCGAAAAACTTATATTGTATTCAGATTTGGTCTGGCGGTGCTTTTCAACCTTTGTGCTCCCTGACGTTTTCCCCGTCACCGCCGCTGACAATGAATGAGTGGCTTTCCTCCTGAACTGCGCGCGTGCGAGTGTGGTTGAGTGCCGACCAAGGGATAAATGTAGCGATAAGGACGTTGATGAGCTTTTAATGCTGCCAATACGTCATCGTGCGTTATTATTTAGATCGAGCAGCACCCAACAAAACTGGTATTACTGGCTTCGTCATGTCGGGGCTTTTTATCCCTGGCGTTCCACGCTGTTTTTCTCCGCATTCATTAAGCATTTTACTCCTTTGAACCGGAGAAAAAGTAAACAGGTTTTTTGTCACTTTACCGAAATTCCCCATACTTTGTTTATCATAACGTTCATTAATGAGACGCCAAAGGTTTTCAATAAATCAGAGAACTGCATAAACTAAACAGTTCTTCCCCTGTCTTGTTTTGTTTTGTTTTGTTTTTCATCGTTTCCATGATCTCATTGACCCCAGTCCTTCTCCTTCAAATACTTCAATTTGTGTTATTTTACTCTTTCAGTTTTTTGCCCTTTTTATCCTGCCACCGCAACAAAGAGTATTATTCTAAAACGTAAACCATGAAACCTGCTGCCAAATTGTTCTGATAATAAATCATTGGTGCCAAGAGTTTTCTTATATCAATGAGTCATGATCAGAAAAGGTCGTAATATATGACAGACAACTGCTCCTAGTATCAGCTGACAAGCATTCAGAAGAGGATCAGCATCACAGTGCGTGATATTGAGAGTGTAAGATCCTGCATTTGGACGAAGCAATGACACAGACTGAACCAGGAGGGCTAAACTCAACAGGCATCCTGCCACTGTTGGTGCGAAGACACACAGACAACACACTACTAAAGAAATCTACAATCATATAATAAGCAACGGTATCTTTAGAGGAAAAATCTGAAATGGCTGTGATAATTAAATCGCACCGGTATATACATGCGTCTGTATGTGTGTTTGTGTGTGTGTGAAGTGCTGTTTATCTGTGTGTCTATATTTCCTAATATGTCGGCTTGCATGACAGTTTACTCGTCTAAGAGATTGCCTGCCACTAAACGCCAGGACATGCGTATAGAAAAGTAGATCAAGACACAGAAATGAGTTGTTTACACATAGTAAATTTATTGTTAATTGTTAGTTTGGTTGTCACACAGACAGCGAAAGAGACAAAGAGAGAGAGGGAGACATACACACACACACACACACACACAGACAGACACACACACACACACACACACAAAGAGAGAGAGAGATTGCCGGTAGTTAGTACCTGTGTTTGAAACAGAGAGCGTTCAATTTTACCACCATTTTCAATACAGTCGCTTGTTTTCTAAAAAGTCATTCTCTCCCTCTCCCCGTTCTCTTCCTTTCTTATCTCTTTATCACTGCACTCAACAACGTACTTATATTGTGTGTTATCTACAGTGATGCGACTTTCTTACTTCCATTTTACAATAGACTTTCGCGCAAAATGTATCACATTACTTGCTACATTGTTAATTTTAATGAAAGTCCAATCTGTCCGTTTTGTGCAAGGATTCCGTTTATGAAAAACGTGATAGGCTGATTATCTTTTTCTAGCTCTATTTTTCTCCTCTGAAGTTTTCCATTCTTCTCCTCTACCTGTGCAACTGCAGGTCCAATGTAATTTAGTGTCCTATCCCACTAATTTAGATGTTCATGTCAGTCAACAAGCTCATGCATTTGAAAGTAGAGGTATCTGAACATGGCTCATCAGAAGTGATACTGATGAGAGACATATAGACAAACAAACAGACAGATCAGCGAACAGACGGCAGATAGACACTCGGATGGTTAGACAGGCTGACAAATAAGCAGGCAAATAGGAAGACAGACAGACAGATACTCAGACAGATACTCACTCGAAGAGACAGATGAGCAGTTAAACAGACAGACAAGCCGACAAACAGATAGACAGGCAGATAGACGGAAGACTTTTCAGACACAGAAAGACAGGATGTGGTCTCTTTTCAGTGATAGGAACTTATTACAATGACTTACGCCATCTTACTCTTCCAGTGCATGAAGGGCAGAAAAAGTAATGTAAACAAATAGCTCTCCAGTCCCAAAATTTGCATCTTTGTTTCGGAATCCACAAAATGGCTGGGTACATAACTGGATCTAAAGACAAAGAGTAGACGCGGGTACAAACATTCTAAATCATTAATCTTTTAATCTTGTTTCAGACTTGGAGGAGTAAATCCTCTTGGATACCACAGTTGGTTTTTGGTTTTATCCTAGCGGTGTCAACGTGTCGATCTGATCGAATGCTTCCTCACTGTACTTTGCATTTTAATCCATTCCCTTCCAAATGGCCTATTATTCAGTGAGAACACAATCTGCTCCCTCGGCCTAAAAACATGAGCAATAACATTACAGAGACCAGATATGCTGGCAATTATTTCTATTGACACTTTTAAAGTTTATTTATCACAGAATCATCTACCGGCTAGTATTATTCTGAGCTCTTCTATCCAACGTTTATTCTTAAAACCGATTGTGATAAAAAGAGAATTTTGGGAGAGGAACACAGGAATGGCTGAGACAGGTTTTTTCTGAACATCACTATTTCATTTTGACTTCCTAAACTTTTCGATGGAAACAGGTCCTTACCAATCTAGAGGTTGTTTCTTGATCTCTGCAATGAACTGGCTTGATAAGACACTACCTAAGATATGCCTGTTCACAAACACAATGACCATTAGAGATCTCTTCATGATGTGAACTGGGGCAATTGTTACGTAAATTGAAGAATTTGACTGCAATAAAGACAATGTAAATATTTCTCTCGACAAATTTGGAGTTCACAAATAAAAAGAATAAAATACTAACGCCTACAAAATCCTCAGAATTATATAGGACTGAGAAATGGACTGAATCACCCCAAAGTTAACTAGATTCCTTTTCATATCATTATATTTTTGTGGTGTCAAACATGTGAATTCTCCATAAATTTTTCATTATTTTCGTAGTTTATTTCTTATATATTTCAGTACATTTTTAAATAGCACTGGGGTTTTCCCAATTGCATTATCACCAATATGTACGAGATAATGAATTGGTCTGACAAGGCATTAAATTGGATCCAACTTTCTTGAAAAAGTACGGAGTCAACTCAAAAACTTGACGTCGCTTCAAGTGGTCACGTGTCGTCTGAAATGACCCTGGCTGCGGATTTCCAACTTACGGAAGAAGGAGTGAGAAAGAGAATCTGCTCTCTATCTAGAAACCTTGAATTTGTGAGGGGACCGGGCGAGGGAAGGGAGGGAGATTCGGGAAAAGGAGGGGGGGGGGGGGGTTCGCAGGTTTGGGAGCCCAAAGAGCAATGGATGGTTTGGTGAATTTTTGAAAATCTCCCAAAAAGATAAAGAAAATATTGTTTAAAAAATCTTTATGGAAGAAAAACTCACATTTAATAAAAAAAAAAAAAAATGAATGTTATAGACTGCCATTCCATAAGTCGTTTAAGATAAATACCCAAGAGTAACTTTTTGACCTTTGAAATATTAAGGGCATTTCCGTGTCTTGATTGTATCTGCCTCTTTCAATAAAATAGCTAGGTTTGTCGTCCAATGAGAACGAAAAAATTAAGACTTTATAACCGGTCGTTCTATTAGTCTCTTATATTGTTATGAACAATCAGCCCGTGTCCTCATCAGTAAGAAATCTTTATTTCCACTTGGTATTTTTAAATAAGTCTTAGACATATGGCAAGCTAATTTCTATTGAAGCGACTTCATTAATGAAGTTCTCAATTTTACTAGGACGTTCTAATTCTAAGCTATTTAATCACATTTGCCCGCAGACTTTGAAGGGTAGCCCCTCTTAGAAATCCAACTAGTCTGATTTACTTGTCTGGGAAAATATTGTGATTTATAGCCAATATCTAGCTCTTTTTTTCTAGGACCGAAGTCAATACAGTATTTAAAAAGAGAGAGAGAGAGAGAGACTCATCGAGAGGTGCACCGGAATGGCTCACAAAGATTCTTCCCAATTTTAAGAAGAGCTTCTGGGATTGGATGTGACGTTCCGTCTTTCAAAAACTCCTTACGTAATTCGTGACCTCTAAGCTCAGAGCGGATGCAGCATTTCCGAGTCGACCTGTCCTCATATTTCAATGTCTTCCTATCCCTGTCATTTTACATGTATTACTTCACCAAACTGTATTTTATACTCATTCACCCCTCATATTTTTTTTTTAAAAGAAAGAAAGAAAGAAATTCACAGATGCTCAAAGTGCACCTTCGTGTATCAATAAACCGCACCTACTTTTTCGTAAACATCTTTTCTTCTTCTTCTTCTTCCTCCAGAAGATAAGATATTTTAAAGGAAGTCATCCTTTCAATTTCTCAGGTTTATTACACAACATTGACAAGACGGCATGTTGTCTTTTGTAAACTTCAGTCATAGCAGAGAGGCCAATTAGAAAATGGAGAACGTCGTTAAGTAAACCATTAGCCCAACGAATAAATAATATGGTAAAAATTGTGGTAGAAGTTTCTCGTGGGCGTCTGGTAATTCCGAAATGTGATAGCCTTTATCCTGGTCAGAATATCTGCTGCGGTGGGAGATAGATCAGCAGCGGATCCCCACTAGGCAGGAAATCAACACACTATCTTGATACATGCGATAATTAATGAAAATTTCAACAAACTCCAACGATGGAAGTAATGATTATTGTTGTTTCTATTCTTGTTGTTGTTAATGTTGTGGTTGTTGTTATTGTGATTATTACATAAGTGTTATTGTGATTATTAGGCTACCGTTGTCGTTAATGTTGATGTTGTTATTATTGTTATTGATCCCATCGTTGCTGCCCTTCTCAGACTAATCTTTATGTGTATATTTAGTACTATAACCAAAGGCTAAGAGAATGACACACTTAAAATTGGACCCAAAAAAAAAATAAAAAATAACCATTTCAGGCTGCGGGTTCCGTGTTCAGAACCATTAAATGATATCGGGATCACGGAAATATTGATCCGCCGCTGAGACAGGTACATTTTTACTAATTTTAGTAAATGTTGCTTTTATCCGACTCTGTTATAGTTGAAAACAGAATACAAAGCATTGTAAATTCTGCATCTTTCCCGGTGTTCATCACATGACGTTGTACCAACTCCTTAATAATGATACATATTATCTCACTGCGGTTCTTCGATATGAATCCATTGATTCCAGTTCTAACAAAGGAGGGTCATTACGTGAGAAATATGACGACTCAGTAGAGCAATGTATGCCATCTAGAAACATCACGTCAGAAAGGCAACAGCTGGGAAGTAGGCTGACATTGAATCCGTACTTGAACTTTTTGAAAAACTCAGACTCTGTAGATATACTTAAGGAAATGCTCAGAAAGCCCGGCAATTAATAAGCTACGGGTTTAAATGAGTTCGCGTTCAAAAGTGAAACAACCCCAAGATAAACGTGGCATGAGGTAGTAAGAAAGGTTCTGGACATTGTACATGTATGTCAACATCCCGGGCAATTTATTTAGCCTAAGATCGATAATTGCATCTCTTTTCGACATCTAAAGAATTAGTACTAGTTTGGCATTACATGTATATTACTGCTTGAAGTTGAAGTTATTATGCACCCGGCATTTGAAAAGTTAACGCATTTCGCCCCCATGCTGTCTCGCGGAGATCATTCTTCTAGAGAAAACACAAAAAGAAGGCGGGAGATACAGCAAAACACCGCGGGGACCCGGACAGGGAGGCGACTAGAGAGAAAGGAACACAGCAGAGGATGGTGTGAAAATCAAGACAGGTGAAAGCTGAAGCAGACGACAGGTGAATTTTGGCGCCGAGTGACAGGCCGCCTGCTTCAAGTGTCTGCGATTCCGGGAGCCTTTACGGACAGTTAGCCTGGGGCTTGTTTCCACGCGCCTGTTTCTTCATCCTCCCCCTTTCCCTCCTCCCTTTTCTTCTTTCTTTTGCTTCTGGTGGTCTTCTTTTTTCTTCTTCTGTCTTTTGCCATTCTTGTTTTTCTTCTTCTTCATCTTCGTTTTTCTTTTTCTTCGTTCTCTTTTCCCCTTCATCATCATCATCATTATCTTTTCTTCTTCATCATATTCCACTTATTTCCTTCTAATTTTGAACGTTGTCGATGTCAGTTTATTTCTGTCATTAATTTTACATAATGTGTAATTATGATGGAAATAGCAGTTGCCCTAATAGTCGTAGTCGTCTTTGTTATAGAAGTCGTTCTGGCAATGCAAGTACATCAAATAGCAATAAAAATACAGCTGTAATAGGAGCAGTAGTGCTGATAGTAACGGAGTGAGCTTTTGACATGCATAAGTAGACATGTACCACACCAAGGAACTTAAAGCCTGTGATAATTTCCTATCCCTGGCAAGCCACTTTTTTTTCTCTTTTTTTTTCAAAGGTATGAATTGTCTTTGAAAAGTGATCTCAGCTATCACCTTTCTTTAATCTAGTCTGTCTTTCGGGGGAAAAAAAAACACAAAGAAATATTTTTGCTGGTTTAGGCTACATTAAGTAATCTAGTGTTCTTGTATACTTTTCTTCATTTTTTTTTCTTTTACGCTAAGAACCTAATTTGACAGTCTACACGATCTGGATTGTAAAGGCCTGTGAATACAATGTCGACGCTCATTAGAGTGGTCGGTTTGTTTGTTTGTCTGAATTGGAATTCAACGGCATATCAGCACGATTACGGCTATATTGTGCCTAACGCGGTGAGTACGTTTACACGTCAAAAAACGGGTCAAAGTAGACATATATATAATATAATGATGTATGGACGATGCGTTCACAAGTTATGAAAGGCATATCAAAATGTGTACATGTATATAAATTTGGGTAATCAAGTGTTCGGTTGGTTGATTGGTTGGTTAGTTGGTCGGTTGGTTGGTTGATTGATTGGTTGATGGATGGATGGGTAGGTTGGTTGGTTGATTGATTGATTGGTTGGTAGGTGGGTGGATGGGTGGGTTTGTTGGTCTGTTGGTCGGTTGATTGGTTGGTGGGTGGGTTGTTTGGTTGGTTGATTGGTTCGTTGGTTGGGTGATTGTTGACTGGTTGCTTGGTTAAGTGGCTCGTTGATTTGTTGGTTGAGTGATTGAATAAGTGAGTGAGTGAGTGAGTGAGTGAGTGAATGAGTAAATGAATGAGTGAGTGAGTGAGTGAATAAGCGGATGATTGCATGAGTGAGCAAATGTGTGAGAGTGAATGAGTGACTGAGTGAGTGAATGAGTGACTGAATGAGTGAGTGGGTGAGTGATTGATTGATTGAGAGAGAGTGAGTGAGTGAGCGAGTGAGTGACTGAATGAATAAGGAATGAGTGATTGAATGAGAGAATGAATGAGTGAGTGAATGAGTCGCTGAGCAAGTCAGTGAGTAACTTCGTAAGTGAATGAATGAGTGAGTCGGTGTGCAAATCTGTGAGTAAGTTATTTAATGACGCAATAGCATGATTGTGACATAATATGCCGCCGGCCGAACATGATATCACTGCATTCGCTTATAATAATGCTGGGCAAAATTTGTACGAATTCCACTGGATTATCAAATCACATGTTGGGATTCAGGTCTCATTTCCAGTCAAAATTAATAATTAAAAAAATATTTAAAAATGACACTTCAAATGCTGCTGACAGCCATATATTATGCTGAGATAATTATTCTTCCAGAAAATGCATGAGTATAACAAATTTGCATAGTTTTAGTATGGCCGATAGTTTTCCCAGCCCAATACATTATAAACTCATTACTTTTCTCTACCTACCTGAGCATCTCCACCCTTTTTTTCTTTTTCTTCTCCATCATAATTCGACTTTTCTAGCATTATTTATGGCTGTCATTACAGAAACTAGAGGAAACAGCGTTGAAAACACGCATGTCATGATAAGAAACAGAGTGCACGGCATAAATCTGCGACTTTTTAGCGCATCTTTAACAACCAAAGAGTTTACACTACTACCTGAACTTGTCAGATTTGAAACTGATATCTGTGTTTGACTCAGCCAAGCTAACTCTTTCTTCATTCTGCCTTTTGATTGAAATGTAAATTACTTTGATGTTCAAACTGTCTGTCACTAACATGACAAGCCTTATTATCATCATAGTGAAATAAATTATAATGTTTATGCACTATAAGCCCTCTTCTTTTACTTAAGTCACATTCATTCATCATTGAAAACAGTATAACTCGCTATTTATTTTACTTGACAGCCTTATAATAATGTGCATGTGTTTTACTGAGTCACAAAAGAAATCTAAACATTTAATTATTAAACATGGAGACAAGATGAAGAAATGCACAAACCTTATTGTAATACGTTTTTCGTAAAATTTAAAACTTCTGTCAGTGAGGAGTTTCAGCAATTTTTAAAATTTATGAAGTATGAAGTTGTAATTGTAACTCACAAGAAAAAAAGAGCGAGCATGCGAGAGAGAGAAAGAGAACGGAAGAGAGATCAAAACCAAACTTCTGAACTATAAACCCTGACACATAACTTTATACTGACAAAATACAAGTACTGGTATACATGTTTCTGTCTTTCTTCTCCATTATTCTAATTTCCAAATACATGACTGATGATTTCTTTAACTTCATTCAAGCTGTGATATACTGCATTTTTCTCTACAAATCTTGAAAACATTTCTTCTTTATTTACAGAGTTAGCTTTGCTGGAATGAAGGCATAAACTATACATGTACAATGTAATTTGCAAATATAATTCGGAAGATTCATGGTCAATTACATTTGATGCCAATGTGGTAAGCTTAAATCAGAAGCTAGCATTATCTGAATTCCCAAACCTGAGGAACACATAAATTTTTTTTTTTCAAAATGTATTAAATAATGAAATGGTGATCTCATGACCATTTCAACATTTCCAACACAACAAAGAAATGAGACTGCAAGGCATTTCACTAGCATTGATCAACACATACATTTTATTATTTCATTTTTTCCTACATCTCTCACAGAAAGAATATTGTTGGCAAGATGAGTGAAAGTCTAATGAAATAATATTATCTGGAAACAACATTTTGTTCATTTCATATATTTCTGTTCAAGGGCAGGTAGTCCAGGTCTTCAGTATTCATTTTTCTGGCACCCTCTCTACACTACATTCCTCTTTCATGCTCATTTTTCTTTTACCATTCCACAACTTCTGACACCCTGAAAGAAAATGTGTAAAATTTGATCATGGCTTTACCAGCAGGCAGTCTCCAAATTCACAATGCCACAGCAACAACATTTGTCATAATAAACTGACATAAATTATCATAAACATCTTCTTTCAAAACCTTTCAAGTATTTTATTTCTCTTCACTCTACAATTTTCACATCTGCTGACATTCTGAAGGAAACTATATAAACTTGATCATGATTGACATGCTCACATGCAGTCATAATCTACACCTACACTGTTAATCTTATCAATATCTATCAGAACAGAGATCAATTAAGATAAATAATATCTCTGTCTGCAACAGTTTGCTCAATGTATGGCAGCAGAGTTCATATAAGAAAAACTTTTTTTTTTTACATAGTCATTCATACAAGTTAGTACATGTATTCTAAAACCACACTATCTCACTTGCTGCCTCTAGAAAATGTTTAGAATACCCTTGCTTATGACAAACATATTCTCTCATTTCTTTCTGTCGGTTTTGCTAGTCAGACTCCACTGCAGTTCAATGAGTAAACATTGCCTGTGATCACTATGAGGAAGATGTTGAATGTATTCACACTACATCATCTACATATCTGATAACCATACTGCTGCCCAGTTAAGAATATTTGGAAATGATCAGGATGTCCAGAGGCCTGTGTGATAAATTATAAACTAAAGAACAAAATTAATAATAACATATGTGAGTAATATGAAACATAAAGACAAAACCTCATGATAACAATATGTGGCTGCGAAAAATGTTTTGAGACACCAACAGCTGTCCAAAGCCAAATGTAAAGTTTAAGGAAACATATTATGACGATGCAGAGTTAATACTGTATTGATAACCTCCAGATGAGACTCAAAATTTTGTTCTTGGTTTCATAGTTGTATAACTCGCTGATCCAGCCCACACAGCAAAAAAAGAAAGAAAAAAAAGAAATAGCCTGAATATGGCATATTTTCAGTATGGGTGAACAAATGCTGTGGCAATATTGCCAGGCTGGATGGAGTAAACTTCGATAATGCATGTATCTTCTGAGTTCAGTTTAATAACAGAACGAAGATGAGTCGGATTATGTTTAAGGAGTTTATTTTCACAACAAATAAACAGATTTCCTCTTCTTAAATGAGCAAACTGTACTTTCAGATCTAATTTATATGTGATCAGATAATTAACTTTATTTCATTTGAACAGACCCTTCAGGGTTTCATCATCACAGGTTTGCTTTTGAAGACACTGGATCCAAGAGATATATATATACACACACACATAATATGTACACATTTAGATACAGTAATATTACACAGTCAGAATGCACTGTCTTTGGGACAAAGCAATTCAACAGCTTTCTGGGCAGATGTCTAATGTATGGTGTCTTATGCTGATAAATAAGAAGTCTTTTATTTTAACTTAGGCAAATAACAAATATTACTGACAGATTAAGATAGGAATTTTTTTTGTTATATATAATGTCAAAATCTCCTAAAGTCATTATTTTAGCATTTGCATTCAGTCCATGAACAGAGATATCATCTCTGCTCTATGCCACAGCTACAGTTCACCGTCATACAGACTCAGTGAAAATCCCAGGGTTGATATTTCATTCAATTGGCTGCCTCTGTGTAGTAACCATTGAAATTGAGCTGGAGCAGCAGGTCTTGCAAGTGTGGCTGGTAACCTTTCTGTGATAGTCTATTCACCACTGTAATACAACAGTAAGGACATGAACAAGAGTGAATACCAAAATGTTAATATGGTAAAACTTAGCAGTTTCAGGAATCAGAGCTACAATAATTATTCTCTTGCTATTATCCTGATCTCTAGTCCTAAATCCCAGCATTTGAACGGTTTGAAGAGAGAGAAAAGTCTCAGACTGTGAGTGATGTAAGACAGTTTAAATATTCAGGTATACAATCACTGTAGACACAAAACAGGACTAAAGTAACTGCTGGTATTAAATTTGGCTCACCTTTAAATAAGAAGAAACTGTAGACATGGAAAGACTTGTAGGTGTTAGCCATGCTGGCAAAGTTGGGATGTGTTACTTCCCCTGAGGGGTCACTGTGTGTCCAGGAGGCACTGACCAGCTGAGACCTGAACTTGAGAATCAGGCAGAAAATGTCCTGAATGATCTTCATCACCCTCTCTGCCTTGGCATCTAACAAACACCTAAAAACAATCAGATACGTATATAAAAATCCTTGGCTATGCAGATCAGAAGATTGTTATATCCTTATGCTGTTCATTACCTTCACCCTCCCTGCATTCTGCAAACATATGAAAACAATCATGCATGCATGTTTGTATGTATGCATGTTTGTATGTATGCATGTTTGTATGTATGCATGTATGCATGTTTGCATGTATGCATGTATGCATGTTTGCATGTATGCATGTTTGCATGTATGCATGTATGCATGTATGCATGTATGCATGTATGTATGTATGTATGTATGTATGTATGTATGTATGTATGTATGTATGTA
>JBCEWB010555796.1:1155-18554 GCA_039654565.1 Peronia peronii | reverse complement strand
TAGATAGATAGATAGATAGATAGATAGATAGATAGATAGATAGATAGATAGATAGATAGATAGATAGATAGATAGCACACATGCACACACACACACACATCAATTCCCTTTACCTCCAAACCTATCCCCGAGGCATCGGGCTTCCATCAGGCAGACTGCAAACAGTGCGTGCAAATGCACTTATAGATCGCTCTCAGTCAATAAATCGCGCGGTTTGCAATAGATAGGGTGCGCCACTAACAAATGTTGGGCAGGGAACTGCGGGGCATTTCGAGCAAGTTTTCGTCATCGCAGTATATAATGGCTGAGTGTTATCTGTGTCTCCACCAAGGTCATCCCATCAATCGATACAATGTGTTTGCTCCTCGATCTATTCATCTGCATCCTTCTTTTCATGTCCTGTCCCATTCATTATATAGCCCCTACATGTGAACTTCATCTGATAAAACTACATCAAACATCCATTTATCAGCTTACCATTCCACTAACTTTTCTCTAGTTCCGTTCATCCGCTTGTCGATCCATTCATCATAATACGCAATCGATCAATCTGAAATCCGTCTATTCATCCATTCATCCATCATCCGTCCTCCTGTCCGTCCATCCATCGGTCCCGCGCCCGCCCGCCCATCCATCCATCCATCCATCCATCCATCCATCCATCCATCCATCCATCCATCCATCCATCCAGTAATCACGACAATAAGCCCTTTCACTGATATACAGCAAGAACCATAAATCCATCAACTCATTAATTTCCTACCAAAGCCGCCATTCTGGTCAACTAAGCCCAAATCTTTCCCGGCACTTGCCACTGAAAACATCAATAAAATCCTTCCTAACCACATAACAATACAATGTCATATTATAACAACAACCAAAATGGTTCTTGGATTTCCCCGTTATGGCTACAATATTAGACATACCATTCTGATGTCTGTAGTTGCCATTGTTGGCCATTCATGTGTACTGAGGTATAAAGATTGGTGAGTGGGCGGTCTCACAATCCTGTGCGTGCTGGTGAAGCAACGGAAATCCTTCGATCATCTATCTCCATGGCAACCGTTCACGCTAGAATTGTTATTGGTCATTTTTTTCATCCTGTAGTTAGTAAATATAAGTGCTATTTGAGGTAACGATTCCTTCAATCGTTCATTTGATATTTTGCATTTTAGGTCTTTTATTTAGTTCTGCATTTCCTCGTTCAATCAATCAATCAGTCAATCGATAACCAAACAATCAGTCAACCAATCGATCGATTACATAGTCACTAAAGTAATCAATCAATTAATCAATCAGTCAGTCAGTCAATCGATCAATCAACCACTAAATCAATCAATCAATCAATCAATCAGTCAATCAATCAATTATGCACGCGTTCATTCATTCATTTCCTAACTAACGATTGCGTTCGCTCATTCATGTTCATTAAATCATGGATATATTAATTTATTCTGTTCATTCACTCACTCATTCATTCATTTGTTCTTTTGCTGTTATCTCCACTAATTTGCAAAGGTGCCACATTCCATCCGCAGCCGCGACAGGCACCCAGGCCGCTGAAAGGAATCAGACCAATAAACCGACTATGTTCACACACTGTCATAAATTCATCAATTGCTTTCTTCCTCCATCCCTTTTATTCATTCACACGTTCACTTCATTCACTTGTCGGAACAAATCGATCACTGATTCCGCTTCAGTATTTGCATCGATTTCTTCGTCGCCCGGGTACTCGTAATTTTATTTCTGCGTCATCGCATTAATTAGTGGATGGATTAAATTTTTCCTTCATTCTAAAACCCTGACACTTCTCTTGACAAGTAAATAATATCATATTAGGTTACATCAGTTCACCAGCCTCTATAATGCCCATCACACAAATCTGTCAGTCTTTCCCTCATTTTTCCCCTCCTTCAATATGGCCATTAATTCCATCAATCAACCCATCCCTCCAACCATCCATCCATCCATCCTTCCGTCCGTCCATCCGTTCCTTCATCCGCCCACCCATCCATCTATGTACCCACCCACCCACCCACCCATCCATCCATCCATCCGTTCACCCATCAACCCATCCAGTCATCCATCCATCCATCTACGGTCCGTCGATTCAAATCCAGACCATAGCGCAATGAAAGAGACACTGGACTGGAATCTTTCCTAATAATCGCTTGCACAGCGTAACGTGCAGCAGCAATCAGAGCATGACCGAGTGTGCAGACACATACGAGCGTTACAAAGGAGAACACAGTAAACATAACAGACCTTGCACACAGGCAACTAGTGAGACTGCCAGTGATCCATCCTTCAGCCACTTAGAGCAAATGCTTCTCGGGAATTTCTGCCAGTCGGCTTTGCTCTACTGGTGCCTTGGTTTTGTGAGAAATAAACGACGCATTAATCTGAAATAATGGTTCAGGTTAATGCACCTTTACGATCCGCATAAACAAGTAAATAAATGAATGAAAATAAATAAATTAACTAACTAACTAACTAACTAACTAACTAACTAACTAACTAACTAACTAACTAACTAACTAACTAACTAACTAACTATACATAAATAAATATATAAATAAATAAACACGAATACATAAAAAGAAGCGATCCTTATCAACACACTCACATTTGCCATTGAAGACATTGGTTATTTTGACAATATACACATAATCACCAGAGAAAAAGTGGAAAAGTACTTAAGCCTACACGAGGACATGTCTATGAAATTGGTGAACATGATGCAACTTCACATTTCAAAACTGAGTTCATCTGTATCGGACACTGAGATCATAATATTCTGAAGCGACCAAGTTTATTTTTTTTTTAATCGTCTCCCAAACACGTGCATACTCACGAATGGCAAGCCCTTTATATGACTACTCTCATTTCACAGCTGAATTAACTATTTCGGCTGTATATTTCTTCCGTCTATCTCTCTATTTCGGCTGTATTTCTTCCGTCTATCTCTCTATTTCGGCTGTATTTCTTCCGTCTATCTCCCCGACCGATCACCCACTACACGTCCATGCATCCATCCATCCATCCACGCATCCATCCATCCACCCATGCATGCCTGCATCCATCCATCCATCCTTCCATCCATCCATCCATCCACGCATCCATCCATCCATCCATGCATCAATCCATCCATCCATCCAACCACCCATCAATCCATCCATCCACGCATCCATCCATCCATCCATGCATCAATCCATCCATCCATCCAACCACCCATCAATTCATCCATCCATCCATCCATCCATCCATCCATCCATCCATCCATCCATCCATCCATCACCTACCCGTATCTGTACTACAGCTGTCCTGCAATCTATTCAAACTGTGATTCCGATTTAAGCCTGGCACGTTCAACATCGTGATACAGTTAGCACTGCTCACACACAGCACAACATATCACCACAGTAACAAACTATACACCAAAACTGAGGAAGGCACGTTCAATTTAGAATGACTTTACATCCTTGAAATAATCTCTGGCACATCTTTAAAATCTTCACCGATTTCACTAGACAAACACGGCAACAAATGGTGAGGGCGGCATTCACTTTAAGGGCCAGTAACATACAAAAAATATCAGCTCCGAGCACATCTCCTCTGGTATATCATTTATAATATGAACTAAGATTTCTCAAATCACCACCACAACTGACAAGGATTTCACTTTCAACAACACTTCACGATGCGTAATGATATTACGTACTAACAAAAGCCACGTTTAATATATCATCATGATATCCACACAGAAGAAACACTAGCTGTTATACAATCAACCTCGGTTACGAACAACGGGCAAGGCACTTTCAGCGATCGTATCATGTAACCTACAATGATATTATGTCTTAGCGCATAGCACGATGCGTCATTTATGGTAACTGCTTGGATTACACATATAACCTCGACCATAATGAATGAGCATGGCACTTTCAGCGTCATCAACATACATACAATAATATTAGATTCTTAAACGGCCCATCTCTGGTCTATTGTCAATGATATATGTCTACATTATACACAAATAACCACCAAAACAATTAAAGAAGACGACATTTTCAGAATCAATAACTTACAACGATGTAAAGTCCTGTCTCATAGATTGGTATCTACACGATAAAAAGTTTTATGCAAAAATATGGCAAACTTTGGCACCAAAAAATGCAAGCTAAAGTTATGCCGTAAAATTACAACATAAAGTTGTCTTCCTGTAAAATGGTTGTTAGGTTATGATATTAAAATTCCACAAAACTTTGGCCCCCAAAAATGCCAAACGTATGCTCGTAAAATTACAACCAAGAAAATCTTGCCGTAAAATATATTATATGTTAATTGACGGTAAGTTCAGATTTACAGACAATCTCTACAGTGAAGTATTTACTTAGATTTCAAACCAATCGTTACGGGCACACGGAAGTTCACCTTAGCATTCAACTATGACATTATTTTGGTCCTGACACAAGTCATTTCAAATGACATAAGTGTTAAGCACGAATTAATTATAGCATGCTCCCTATTACTTCCAGTATCATTTTATAAACGAATGCAGCTATACGCTCCCTTTAACACAGCGTCTCTGATGAATCATGGCTCCAACCGATGAAATCGACACTATAACTTTGCACTGACATAAGGTATACATTTCAGTCCTTATCACTTGAGGTCATATAATGGCTCTTCGCATTACTACTTAAATAGCCACATCTACAAAGAACAGAGAAACTGGATCGGATTATGCAAAAACTTGAAAAAGTTCTATCACTGACAAAAAGACTAAAAGCCCTTGGCAATCCCGACAGAAAAAGATGGGGCTGATGCCATCTCAATTTGAAAATACTGCGCACAAAGCACAGTCGGACTTTGAAACGGGCCAGTGACCAAGTATACTGTACTGCGTCGCCCTAAGGACGGTGGTTTTCAGACTGGTCAGAAACGGGCTCAATTAATTACAATTCACAAGCTATACCCTATTATACAAGGCCCAAACATCATGTGGAGATAATAATACGATGCTTGGATCATAATTACAATATCACGGCTAACAGAATTACACAATTTAAAAACATGCTCAAGGTAAGAAACTGCTTGCAATCCCCCCCCCCCCCCTCCCCTCCCCATCCCCCTGCCATCCCCACAAAAGCAAACGCGTTAATGCTATGGTCCCAATAGTTCATATTCGACTGAGCACAGATCTGGAAATCCCCGGCGGAGTGTTTGTATCCTCTACTAAAAATACAACATTCACTTATGTGTATTATGCACCACGAAATCTCACAACACTTAACTAGTTGAACGCAAAACTTGGGGGAAAACGCGACGCCGGAAGGACGTCATACTTTTTCCTACGTCATTCAATCATTAACACCATTCACTACTACTATTATTTGGAGGGCATCTAGGTTCAATAAGCTTACAGCGAAGAGTTTTAGTCATACATTTCCTCCCCACTGTTACAGGGTCAAACCGCAAAGTGAGGCAAATTTGTGAATACTCTGGAGTGTTTGAACCCCCTGCTAAAAATAGACCCGGGTATTTCCAATCTTTTGCTCGGTCGGAACAAATCAATTTTACGCACCAGAAATCATTTTTTTTTTTTTTTTTTGTTGTAATGGCACTATTATCATACTGAGGCTTAAACATCGACGCAAGAACAAACTTTTAAGTTTGTAAGATGCCTTAGCTTCTACCACTCTTGAATGACTTTCTGCTCGATGCGCTCCCCCTGCCACGATTATTCTGATTTTAGAAACTATTTTTAAAAAAATATTGTCTTTTACCAGCACTGTCAGTGCAGTGGTTCAAAATCCTGGCATAGACTAGAGTTAACCGGAGAGATTAATACCTCCTGTTTTATCACACAAACTGAGGTCCTACGGAATTTCCTGTCACTTCCCTCTGTGTGTATAGTATCCTGTTGTTCACAGTATTTATGTTTTCTTACTGAGGGGGACCGGAATGGTTTCCCGTGCCAATCACATGGCGCTTAACAAGGCCATATTTTTAATCATGTTCATTTTGTTCGTCCGAATGAACTTCCGCCACTCAAATCATCCTACAATTATCTTTGCAACTTTTGATATCCATATTTCCCTGTGACTTTGAATCTATCTACTTTTTTTTAAACAAATGATTCTTCCAATTTTAGCAAGAACTAATTTAAAACATTATAAAATAAAATAAAATAAGAGAGAGAGACAGAGAGAGAGAGAAAGAGAGAGAAAGAAAGAGAGAGAAAGCAGAAAGACTGACACTCTGAAATTGATCAACTTCTGAAATTTACTGCCATCTAAACAAACATGCAATGTCCACATGTCCACGAATGTATGATGACAATTTCTGATGCTTGTATCCATATTTGGTTTTTGACAGAACAAACATAACAGTGGGTAGCTTCTGTACAAGCCGAGAACCTTCCATGACCGTTACGGTAGGGCAGTGAAGTGTGACCAGATCTGATCTATATAATACTTCTGTGCCGTACACGGTTTTGTTGACTGCTTCTCCAGATTCAAGTGACAAGCGCACAGCCCTAGATGGCACTTCAGAGCCAACGATACCGGCATATATATAGGATTATTATTATTACATGTATTATTATTATTATCATTTCTATTATTATTTAAATGAGGCTGGATTCTTGGAGTTGTATGCTAGTGACGCCTACGTTATAGGCGATGTTTCCGGGTAAAGTATGGTGTAAATATGTATTATATATATAATAGAGGCCACTTGGGGGGTCGCCGTGGCTCTGTGGTTTGGCATCTGCTTCATGGTGAAAACAAGTCACTTCAGTTAGGTTGTGTATTCGACTCGCGAAGATCGAAAACCAGCATTTTTTCACTGACTCAACGGTTCCCTGACTTCCTCTGGGTCGGGAAACCCAATGTCTAACCTTCTCGGGCGATTACATTTCGGAGGTCCCGTGTGTACGCTACGCACGTTAAAGAACCCTTGGCAGTTCAAAATCGATGAAGAGTAGGCAGAGTGCCGCTGTCCGGGCAAAATTTCCAACTTCCAAATTTCTACCCACAAGAATTCTCACCAATAGGACAATTTATTTCTTGGTCGAGGAATTCCTACAGTCATTTACATTTTTTTTTACCTATTGACTTATGTAAATTAACTGTAGCAGCCCTAAAAAATAAGGGACACAAAGACAGAACATATCCCAGCGGCGTGGATTTTCCCAGACTTTTAAATACGATCATAATTTGCAATAAGCTATTGGTCTTCGTCAATACAACATTAGCATGAACAACTGCTTCCTATCATCGCCAATAACCCGCAGACACTCTGAACTTTGCTCTTCTACTGAAAAAAAAATGAAGAAGACGACGAAACATGTTGAGGTAAAGACAGCAGAAACAGATGGGACCTTCGCCTATAATCTCACGCCTAACGCTTCCTTTAGTCTTCACCGAGAAGACTCGCGTGTCGATCTGTTTCACAAGAGAAATCCCGCGTCTCCTTCACTGATTCATTAATCTAAGTCTCTCTTTTTTCCTCCACCCCCTCCCCTCCACTACCTCTTTCTCTCTTTCCCTCACTACGTATGTATGGTCCTATAATTTCACTATATCCATGCCTTTATCTTTCTGTTTCTCTTTCACCTCTTGGGTAAAGTTAGGATATTAAAATAGCTAATTAGCAAAAAAAAAAAAACCAATACGTCACGGTTCCTTTAACAAAATCTACAAGTCTTCTGATCGGGAAAGTTCAAAAGGAGGCAATCCTGACTACAGCGACTTCAACACCGCCCTAAGAGGATCAAAGCGTTTCCAACTAATTTCCTCACTAGTAACATCTTACGTCAACCAGGCTCGAGAAGATTAAAGACAAGATAATTAGTGGTATAATTAGTGTGCAACTTTAGGTTGAAAGGATCATTTTCACACATACCTGACAGTCCTGCCAGCAACATTAACAACATACAGGACAAATGTCTCAGTTCACAGTTGTAGGTTCACTTTTTGTATTTTTCAGAAATCCTGCTTGAAACTTTTCGCTCCACATGTAATATAGAGGATCCACAACAAACATAGAACATAAAGCCCTGGCTTGTGCAGTCCAGGAACATTCTCCATCAAAATTGGGGAAGGCGGTACATGTTGAGCGTAATCTATAAATACATTAAACTCTGATTTTGTAGAAGGCGGAGATACAATAATTGAGAACCGAGTTGATGAAATGTTATGTGCTATAGTATTTGTAATATCCTACAAATTATGACGTCTGAAGCCGGTTTTATTATTTCCTTTTATCAAACTGCACACACACCCACACCCAAAAATAATAAATCAATAAAAATCCTGGGACATATTCATGAAAATGAGACTCTCTCTCTTCCCTCCTGTCTGCTGCCAAGCCCTCCCTCCTTCTCCCTTCTTCCCAACCAACCAATAAATCAATCTTTCTTTCTCTTCCTTTCCTTGTCAGTAAATCCAGCTCCACTCCCTTCTATGCCGCTCGTGCGTTCTCACTCACTCACTCACTCACTCACTCACTCACTCACTCACTCACTCAATCTCTCTCTCTCTCTCTTTTGCCATACTGATTTAACTACAAACACCCTAAATAAAAAGGTGAGAGGGCTCTAAAGTGAACAGCCGGACAAATACTAGAGCAAGCTCACGAGGACATTTAGCACAGACCACGAGTTGATGGTTTACAATCTGCATAAATCTGCCGAACTAACTGCACTCAAACGCCCAACACAATCGGGAATATTAATGTTTGCCAAAAGGTTCCTTCCACAGCGCTGAACGTTTGTGAGCGAGAACGGGCGTGCATATAATACAATGACCGTTGGTAAGTTTACAGTGCAAAGAGACACTGGTACACTCATTGACTTACCAAAGCATGGTCACTGGTGTCACTGGAAACAAAGCTGGATGATGGCATTGTTAAACTAATTATATTGTCCTATGAAGCGGTGAACTGCCAACAGATTGAATTTTTCCTTACAAGTTACAAGTCTGTGCTCAGTAAAAACAAGTGAAGACTAAAGGGAAAGAAAAGAAAATGTCCTGTTTTGAATATTGCCAGGGATAAGATTTGCCCGGAGCCTTAGTTTTTCCACATACAATAACATCAGGACTATTGTCCAGGGCAACAGTTTTGAATTAATAATTTCAACAAACAAAAAGCAGAGAAGTCTTTAAAAAAAAGTTATAGTTTTCTTTCATGTGCAAAAAGTGAACATAAGTATTGGTTCTTCCCTTGGTCTTCATGCACGGCGTCGTGTTAAACACTCAACGTTCTCACCTTCAGTGCCTTGGAAAAAATGAAGCGATTCGTTACTGTGTATTTTTAACTATATCACTCTGGGCGAAGTGAGTTAAGGAATAGTATCCATACAATAAATCTGCAACCAAACCCATAAAAGGCTTATGGAGTTGAAAGCTGCTGAATGGATCCATCTGAAATTTGGCACACAACATTGTTGCATAACGATGCGTGTTTCTACTCACATAAAGCCGAAAAAAAAAAAGATCTTTTTTCTGAAAAGGCGACAAGGATTGACTAGTAAATCTGTGAGGGCGTTTGATGAGTCTGACCAGGTCGGCTTCCTTGACAGCCCGTGGTCCTATTACATCTACACCGTCAGAGATACAAGATATGCTGGACAATCTCTTTGATTCAGTAACAGAGGGTGACATTTACATCGGTTCTTCTACAGAGACATGAACACGGCATGCACTCACATAAAAATAAAGTTATGCATATAATTCAGACTGTCATTATTCCCGATTGTCGTTAGTCCGGGTGACTTCAAGAATGAGGTTCCACTGTAATACATCCATAGCCACAGAGACACAACATCAAACCTGTTACAAACCTGTTAGGTGTGTTTCTGTATCAAACAGTAAATTTGCATTGATTCTTCTAGAGAGACATGCACAGGGAATGTACTCACACAGAACAAAAATACATCAGTGCATATACATGTGCGGACATTCGCAACCACTTGGAGCACAACACCCAGAAATGCAATGAGCTAAAGAATGGAGGTCATGTCTTTCTCTATAAAGGACCATCAGGGAACGAATCTCCATTCAGGTGTGAATGACTATATTACGAGCGCCCAGATCTGCACCCATTTCGTCAAATACGAAATGAATACTATCATAAATTTCTGGTGGGCTTACACACAAAATTTACTTAAAATTTAATATAATCCCAAACTTTAGAAACAGCTTTCGCAAAAACAAGCAAAAAAAAAAAAAGAAAAAGAAAGAAAAAAAAGAAAAAGAAAGAAAAAGAAAAGAAAAAAAGAAAAAAGAAAGAAAGAAAGATATAGTAAAGGGGAAACTGACAAAGAAAGAGAGGAACAACGTGAAATAGCGCCAGAGACACAGAAAAGGTGGAAAGAAAAGGAGAGAGTAAGCGAGCGAGAGAGAAAGAGACAGGGAGAGAGAGAGAGAGAGAGACGCATACGTGCATCACATAAGAATGCATGAGAAAAGCTCCAGATGGACCCGACAAAATCTTGAGCAGTTAGAGGAGAAAGAACAACACAGAACAAGAGCAAATGCAGAACAGCAATAGCTGGGCACACCGTGTCAATAGGAACAACGGCTCCAGGGAGAGACAGAGCGAGGGAGAAGGGAGGGCAGACTGGGGGACGGGGAAAGAAAGGAGAGAGCAAGGTGAAAAAAAGGGAGTCAGCGAGAGAGAGAAAGAGAGAGAGAGACTGAGAGAGAAAGCTGCAGTGGAAGAGAGTGAGAGAGAAAGAGAGGTACAAAAATCTACATGTCGTGGTGCCGTGTTTTCACAGCAGAATGACAAAGTTGGAAAACAAAACAGACAAACAAAACAAAAACAACAACAACAACAACAACAACAACAACAACAACAACAACAACAACAACAACAAAAACAAACTGGCAAAGCCTCAAAATAAAACAAATGCTTGTGAAGAAAGGAGCATTCTCACAGATTCCTGATGTCCGCACACACACAGCCTCTCTCTCTTCCTCTCTCACACACACACACACACACACATATATATATATATACCACACACACCACTCTCAGAAAGCGTTTTGAAACCGGTACTGTCACATTCAAAAAACAAAAAAAAAGTGAGTAGGAGCTTACAAGAAAGAAATGGAGAGACAAAAGGAGAGAGAGAGAGAAATAAATGACTCTCAAAGGAAAAGAAAAGAGAGAGAGATGGAACTTAGAGGGAGGGACGGGGAGGGGATGAGAAATCAAATGACTCTTTCCTAGGAAGAGAGACAGAGGGGGAGAGAGAGAGAGGGGGGGAGAATGTATAGAGAAAGACGGAGAGAGGCCGGGAGAGAAAAATCAAGTGACTCGTTGAAAGGAGAAAAGATGTGTGGAAATGGAAAAAACAGAATGAGGCAATGAAATCGTATGACTCGACCGAGATGTGATTTGACCAACAGCTTCCCATGCATGACGCCAAGCTCAAAAGACAATTTCTTAAATCATTTTGTGTTGTGTGTGTGGGAAGGGGGTGGGGGGGAAGGGGGTGGGGGGGTTGGTTGTTTGTGTTGGCGTTTAACGGTACGTCAGCACGATCACGGCTATATTGTCATGTGCCAAACACTGTAAGATACGTTTACATGTCAAGAAAAAGAGAGGAAAGAGACCGGGACAGAAGATAGGAGGAAGGAGAGAGTGAAGAGATGTCACCCCTGGAACATCGAGGAATGGCATTCAACATTCCACCGATGGTAGGCTTTCACCGACTGCAGGTGGGAGCAAAGAACCAACTCATATACCTGGGACCCCCCCCCCCCGGGGGGTGGGGTGGAGTGGGTGTGTGTGTGGGCGGGGTGCATTTCGAGAAGAAACAGGAGGGGGTGGGGGAAGGGGGGGGGGGAATCAATATTTCACAACACAACACCACACACGTTTGATTTCAAATAGTGCATAGAAGCTTTCATTTGAAATTCAACATTAGAAACACTGCTCTGAGATCAATGTGGTCTGGACGCAATACATCCGGCTATGGTCTGAACTCCATTTGGCAAACAAAGAAGAAGAAGAAGAAGAAAAAAGACTGAAACAATGACGGTATGAGCATGAGGATGAGTCACTGACAATAGGTAATGCCTAAGGATGTGGACATTCCATCACACAATCTCTTTTCTTTTCACGCATGCAGTCGTTCCCTGCTCAAACATTAGATCTAGCATGCTGATTTCGGATCTTCCCCGTGTGTTTTGCGGAATAACATGCCAGACAAACACGGGGTTAAAAAAGAGAGTGGAACGGGCAGATAGACAGACAGTCGGATAGACAGACAGAGAGACAGAGCCACAAGGTGACCTGAATGCATAAATTAAATGTCTGAGTCATGGAAAAAGCTAACATAGAAAGAAAAGAAAGTCATAGAAACAGAGCAAAAAAAAACAAAGAACAGAGAGACAGAAAGAAAGAAAAAAGAAGAAAGAAAGACGAAAGAATTTAAAAAGAAGAAAGAATGAAGAAAGAAAGAGAGAAAGAAGGAAATGAAACAAAACGAAAGAAGGAATGAGAAAGAATGAAGAAAGAAAGAAGAAAGAAAAGAAAAAAAACAAAGAGAAAGGAAGAAAGAAAGAAGGAGAGAAAAAAAGCAGAAAGAAGGAAAAGAAAGAAAAAAGAAAAAGCAAGAAAGAAAAAAGAAAAACAGAAAGAAAGAAAGAACGAGAAATCACATAAGATGAGCGAATCATTGAATGTCCATAAAGATAAGACCAATTAAACCTCTGGAATGCCGCCGTGCAGAAACAAGGAGGGGAAAAAACCAGAAAAGAAAAGAGAAAAAGTAAAGCTAATTTATTATGCTTCCATCGTACAACCTCTCAACACCGCTGCCTCATTGGCAGCCAAAAGCTCTCTCTCTCTCTCTCTCTCTCTCTCTCTCAGCATCTCTAGCGTCACTGATTGTACCGCTGACGCACAGGAAGGCAAATCAAAATAACTACGCCAATGAGACAAAATGTCAACCAAATACAATCAAACAATCAAAATAGTCATAAATAGTTTCTAAAAGTATAAATAAATAAAAAGTATTATACAATATCATACAGGGTATCCGGCAAGTTACCATACACTTAGTCCGAAAGTAATCCAGTGTGCTTTCAAGCTGTCGAGAATGCACTGAAATTGATGGCATTTATCATAATCGTACTAAATGAAATTGACTGCTTCTATTGTTATATATCCTGATGTGATTTTACATAATATATGTTCTGGAAATCTTTCTAGTCTAACCATGAAATTTCTTTATTGCAAATAACTGTATAGTAACTTTATGGACACCCTGTTTAACATAGACAACATGCAGCAAATGTGGGAGATAAAATGAATCCCAAGCTGAGGTTGTGTTGCCATGAGAACATGTCAGCCTTTGTTTATGAAACTCGGATTTTTACCAAAAAATGTTTGGATATTTCTTGGTTCTGGCTCTCAACCAGGAGCGGGGGGCGCGTGGGAAAACATGAGGGAGGTGAGGGCAGCTCGATCGAATATAAACATGCACTTTCATGAGATGGCTCTAATTTGTGCGACAAGGAAAGATCACGAAATACAACAAATTAGAAGCAACAGAAGTTGCAGTCTGCAGACTGGGCGGGGTTGGAAAGAGGGGACGACAGAGGAAAAGAGGGCGGGGAGACCACTCTCCGTGGACAGTATAATATGATGCATGAGAATGCAAGTTTCGGGGAGAAATGGTCGAGCGAAGCCGTGCGCGGGGGGAGGGGGAGGGAGACGCGGAGAGAGCCAATAGATGGGGGAGCCAGAGGGAGAGAAAGAGAGAGAGAGAGAAATATGTACACGAGGTAGAAACTGACACTTTATAATCCAATCATTATAGGCCGATCCGAAAATCACCTCTCCCCCTCTTTCTCTCTCGAAGACACACGCATGCAATTATACCTACACAAACATGAAGTAATCAGAGCTATATAATTCACTATGGATTCACTCACGAACATGGACCTGCTAGAGCTGCACTTCAAAAGACAGTAGACCAGAACGGGAAAGGACCACCATCCGTTGCCTTCTCAGTTTTGCCTTGTTTTTCTCGCCTGTTGTGCTGGTTGGCAATGGCAGCCTGTTCTGCCATAGCAAGAGAACGGTCAGTGCGACACCAAGGTGTTTGAATGGCAGCTCCCTCTCCACCTCCCTAAGCCAAGCTGAATAACAACAACAACAAAAATGGTCTAGTCTAGACTGTCTCCATTTCTTTGTCACTTCTCTAATTGCTGATCTTTTTCGCCTGACAAAGCGGGTATAATCGTGTCTCCCTGGATCTCTCTCTCTCTTCCACCGTATCTCTCCCTCCTTCTCTCTCTTTCACCATCTCTCTCTCACTACTGCTTTCTGCCTCTCTCTCACCACCTCTCTCTCCCCCTCTCTCTTTCATCATATCTCTCTCTCTCCCTATGTCTTCTCTCTCACCATATCTTCCTTTCACCATCTTTTTCTCTCTCCCGCTCTTTCTCCTGTCTGTTTCAACATTCTGCTTCTTTCCCTCCATGTCTTCTCTATCTTTCCCTTTTACTCCTCCCTCAGCCTTTCTTTCCTACACTCCATCCATAATGACTACAATGCTCATCTATCGTTCTATCGTTCCACTCTCTATCACTCCTTAAATATCATATTGTTTTCCTGTCCCATATCTTGTTTCTTTCTTTCCATTTTCTTTTCTTCTGCTTTCAGTACCGCAGTCATGTTGTCCATAATCAGACCTATTCATTCAAAATATTTTCTTTTCCTATCCCCCCTTCCTTCTTTCCCTCTCTCTCTCTCCATGATGTTACTGTCCCTCCACCGCTTATAATCTTCTTCCCCCCCCCCCAAAAAAAAAGAAAAAAAAAAAAAGAAAAAAAAATTTTCTTATACATAACTTCTTACCCTTCCTCTTTCTTTATCAATCATCTTCTTCTCGTATTCCTCCCCCCGCCCCCTCTTCCCCACCTTTTTTTTTTTTAAACCACCCACACTATGACTGATGTTGTGTGTCCAATTCAAACAGACAATCTGCCACACTCCCTTAAGTTTTCCGTTCTTCAACGCCACTGTCCTTTGTAATGATGGTGGTGATGTTTCTTTGTTGTTGTTTTTGTGCTTCTTATGGATGGGTTGTCGTCGTCGTGGCTGCCATCACTTCTCCTTATCTCGCCTTTTTTTTTTAAACTCCAAGCTCCAACTGTCTTCTCACTTGTATTCTGTTCACACTGCTGCTCGATCTCACGTTCTGTACTGGTCCCTGTTGTTGTTGTTGTTGTTGCTGTTTTACTGTTGTTGTTGTTGCTACTATTGTTATTGTTGCTGTTGTTACTGTTGTTGCTGTTGTTGCTACTGTTGTTGTTGCTGATTTTGATATTTTTGTTGTGACACTTGAACTGTTTGTAACAACAGTTATCGATGCCTCGGGCTAACGTGGCCTATGCCTGTATGCTGCCACTGCATTGTTTTTTTCTAGGCAGCCGAAACTTGCGGCATTAACAACAGTGGAGCTGTGATTCTCGAAACTACAAACAGAACAACATACACGCAAGCAAAACTTATACCACACACACACATGAACACAAACAAGAAAAATTGTAAATGCAAATCTTCACAGTGTTGAGAAAACAAAACAAAACGAAACAAAACAAAAAATCCCGAAATCATTTTCCATAAGAAAAAAAAAAAAAGACTTTAATTCCTTAGGAGTAAGTATTGAGAGAATCTCGCGTTGAATCGGGAACTGGGCAACGTTGTACACCAACTGATCGAAAAACTACAGGGCAAACATGGTGGGAGTGAGGGGGGGGGGGGGGAGGGGAGGGGTGAGACGGTGAAAATAAAAAAGAGATAGCCCCATGGAGAAAGAGACAATTCCAAACAGATAGATTGGATAGAAGGAAAGCGTACATCTTAAGAACTGTTCACTTACGTTCTCTATGTCTTTCAACCTCCTGGTGGAGGTTATCTCGATGCTGTTCACTTAACACGTCCAACCTATACAGTCCGAGTAATGGCTCAATGTAGCAGACTTGCAATCCGTATAGTTCCCCCCCTCCCCCCCCCCGCCCCCACACACACACAAATCAGTAATTACAGAGAATGAAAGAGAATGGAAGAGCCAGTGAGAAAGAAAGAGAAGTAAAAATGAAAATAAGTTGAGCCGAGGAAAAAGGCAGATTCGATATATCAAAGCTGTACAATCCGAACAGTGCTTCCAATATGACAAAAATCATTATAGAAAATTGATAGCTTGAGAGAGAGTAGATAGAAAGAGCGAAGGGAGCAGAGAGTATGAGAGAAAGAGAAGAGAAGAGAAAGACAGGAGGATCTAGAAGAGAAGTTCAAATCTGAAAAACTGCAGACTGAGCAAGTCAAGAACTGTATAGTCCCAGTAGAGGCCTCTTTTGACAGGCTTACAATATGAAATGATGCTGTAGAAATCGATAATCGCTGGTCATAACGCTGAGTATGTTGAGGGCTGCAAATCTCGTAATCCTACAGAGTGGAGAGAAGGGATTCCATCGAAACCCTGGCGTGCCCATCCTCCCCCACGTGATAACACAGGGAACCCTTGAGGTCTATTTATCTACTGCAATGTACTTAAACAAACGCTTTTTTCACCACAGATTAATTATGTCTACAGTTATTCAACTATCGCTCTCCATGGTATCAAAAAACCAACAACATACTGTATCATCACTTCATAATCTGAAAACCGTATTTTAATCATTTTGTTTCAAAAGTACATCAACATTTACTTCATAGGCATCTTCGGGGGATAAGACGTATAATCAAAGAGTACTGATAAGTAACGGCCGGTGTAAGCATCCATGTGATGACAACTACATGAATGTGCGCGGAAAACGTTCCTTCTTGTTTTCTTCAAGAAAATGCCTATTGTTTCCGTTTCATGAATTATAATTGTCATCTTCCAAATCATGTAATTAAATTTCTGCAACCATATATTGAGAGAGACTTACTATATACCATAGTAAGTCTCTCTCAATCTCCTTTCTCTCTCTCTCTCTCTCATGCTGCATCTTCCCCCCCCCCCCCCCAATTATCTCCCACTTAACTAGCCTTCCTCTTTAATCCTTTCTTTCCATTACAAATACCCCCCCCCCCTGGTCGTCCCGTCAGGAACCTGTTAAATCAGTTGCTTCCCTCTCACAGCATACCCTTCCTCCTCCTTACCGGCTGTCCACACTGAGTGACCCAGGCCCGGTACTGCTGACCCCTGCCGGACATCGACATCGATTGCTCAGCTGGGGGTCAGTCACTGCAGCTCTCGGCAGTATACGTCTGGGCGGCATAACTCGTACTATTGGTCTGAGGCGGAGAGGGGCGGGATGATGAGGAACAAAGGAGAAGAGGGTGGGGGGGGGGGGGGAGAAGGTGAGTGATGATGCAGT
>JBCEWB010555685.1:0-18075 GCA_039654565.1 Peronia peronii | reverse complement strand
TCATTTTATGGTTTTTAGTGGTGGGAGAGCTCCCCCCCCCCCCCCCCCCCCCAAACTTTATTTCCTTATTAATTTTTTTTTTTTTTACAAGAAAGGATAGATAAGAGGAAGAATAAAAACGCATAGTCAGTATCTCCTGAATAAAAGCGCTGTACTCTTTAGTGCACTTCCACAGGGGATCTTGTCTGGAAAAACAACAAACAAATAGAAGGAAAGGAAATGGCTAACGGTGTTTGGGGCTTTGAACTCCGTTTGGTGTGAGAGAGATGAAGTGGGAGGAAAATTGGTGACATAAAGTATAGGTAGGTATCTTTCATGTCTGTGTATGTACGTGAGCACGTTGCCAGTATAGTGGTACGATCTAAGAGTCGGTGGTACGGAGAAACTAACATGGGGAAAGGATGGAGCAATGATGTGTGAATGTATTACTGTGGTAAGGTGTGTATGGAAGAAATAGGTGTGCTCGCATCGCAAGAATAGATAAAATACTGGTAAAGAGTGATAGGGAGAGAGAGAAAAGAAAGCCAGACAGAGGATACTACTCTGACTGCAGATAAATAAATTAAAAGATGGACACATTTTTACAGATAGATAGACTGATAGACCAGTCAGACATGTAAATAGAGGACAAAAGGTAGAGAAAGAAAGAGGAAATGGGAGAGTGGGAGAGAGAGAGGAAGAGAGAGAGAGAGAGAGAGAGAGAGAGGAAGAAGACAAAGTAACACCGGAAAAAAGCACCAAATTGCAATAATTTCAACCCCACAGTGAACTCACAGGTAAGAACTGGCGGAAGAGAGGAAGATCAAGAAGGAAAACAAAACTGAATTACGCCAGCGATGTACATTTAACTTCTCCTTAACCAAGGAACCTGAAGACTCGTGGGCGTAAAGTAGGTGACAAAACAAGCAGTACATTCTATCACTAACTCCTAATCGCTGCAACAACCACGCATCTTGTTTATCAAAACAAAGTCAGATATCCTCAGATTGCACCAAGAGAGCTGTAACCTTTCTGGTTTATTACGGCTGCTGGCAGTCTCATAAATCAACGAACGTTCATAAGGTGTTTTCTTTGAATGTGCCTTTTGAGGCGTTTGAGAGACTTCTGTGAGCTATTTCGCCTTTAATTTGTTTTCGTTATTATTTTCTTACTATCTTTCATTCTATCTGTCTCTTTGTCGATCTAATATGGGCCTGACTGTCAGTGCGCCTGGCTGTTTTGTGTAAATCAGTCAGTCTATATGTCAGTCTGTCTAGCTGTCTGTCTGCTTGTCTGTTTGTCCATCTGTTCCCTTGTCTGTCCCTCCATCCATCAGTCTTTCTGATTGTCTTTCTGTCTGCCAGGCTAACTGTCGGTTTGTCTGTCTTACTTTGTCGGGAAAGGTGTCAATGGGTCTAGTCTAGCATACTACAAGTAGACAAGTTATGGCAGGTTGGATACTGAAGTGGAAGCTGCGGTGCTAGAGTGCTATACGTACCACACCATAGAGCTGAACAAGGCGCCGACGGGGATATTGAGGAGATGACAACGATAAAGGACCGCTGACAGTCTGACAGGCACTGAGTGTGTGTGCAGTTTTCTGTGTGCAAGGTGTGAGCACTTCTTGTTCTAACACCTGTCTTTCTCTCCTGTTCCCCTCTTCTCCCTCCCTATATCTCTCTCTCTCTGTTTTTTGCCATATCTTTCCCTCTGTCTCTCTACCTCCATGTCTTTCGCTTTTTCTCTAGCTCTCTTTGTCTCGCTCTCCTCCTACCTTTTTTTATGTCCTTGTCTCTCCTTTTCTATGAGTATGTGTTCTTTTCCACATCTTTCTCTCTCTTTCCCTTCTGCCTTCACCACGCACGCTCTTTCATACATTCTTTCATCATGCATGTATGTATATTATCTGTCATACTTTCTTTTTCTTTCTTATTCTCTCCCTTCGCTTTTTTGTTTCTCTTGATATAATGATATACTAAGAAATAAGCGTAGGCACGCCTTTTCATGCCTCCCAATATAGTGCACGTCCATAGCATAACATTACAGCCGGGCATATTCCACCGCCAGCACAAGCCACTTCTGGCCGTCATCTCTTCAGGCTGTTACCATGTTCATATCAAGATCCAGTACACTGCATCAAAATGCTATAGGACATAACTGCAAGTCAGCGTTGTCAAGGAGTACAAAAAATCCTGATATAGGACTCTCACTTGGTAAATTACATTATACTTATAATATACAAGTAGAACAAAAAAGACAATGCATGAAAAGCAAACATTACATACAGTACTATGCTTGAACAAAAACAAACAAACAAAAAAACAAATGAACAAACGAATAAAAAAATCGATAAGAGAGAGAGAGAGAGAAAGAGAGAGACAGAGAAACAAGCAAATGAACATATCGTCCAAAAACAACTCAAGTGATATTTTCAACATGTATCTTTAAATGAGGCAACTCGTATTATTTTGGACGCCTGGACAGCCTGAATGACAGAAAGGAACAAAGATTTAATAAAAAAAAAAATGCTCACAAGACCTTTGATTGCCAGAATTGTGATCTCCAAAGCTTTCAGATATTCCAGACCTTCAGTTCTGACTAAGGCAAATTATGCTTTGTCGAACACATAAAGCTAGTGTCTGAGGTAGCAATGTGTTTGTTGGAGGTTTAACGGCTGTGTAATGCACAACAAGTAAAGGAATCAACTTCTATAATAATAGTGGGCTTGACAGCCCTAGATAGGGTATTGTGTTATATCATTCTTGTTGTTTGTACCACTACTGTTTCATGAAGGAACATTCTTGTGTAACCTTGAGAGATGAAATACAAAATCTTGCAAAGAAGCCAATAACATACTTCCTTTATTTTCTTTTGTTCAGAATTTTGTAAAGTTTCATCTGTCTTTCAAAAATGACAAAGCTTGCGCCGTGGAGATAGCCTGTCAGAAAGAGACAGCGCATTTCCGGGTATCAGTTCTTGTAAAAGCTGCATTTCCTGAGCGCACAAATACACATAAAACTCCTAAGATCATAGGAAGACAAGACGTTTGCTTGAAAGCTGAGACTTTCTGAAATTGAAGGAGGGAGGAAGTAGTGGAGGGGAGGGCAAGGGAGGGCAGCAGAGAGGGCTGATGGGATCAAACAAGCAGTCATTAACATAAAGAAACACGGAATTCATAGTAAATATCTAACTAAAACATTACAAAAGAGACATATGACCCGGCCAAAAATAATCTTTGTCTATTGAAATTCTTATGTCCTGAATGTGAAGCTGACAATACAGAATGAAAGAATGTAAAATATAGTGAGACCAATGAACCAACGCCGTGATATAACACAGAAACGCCAGTATGTAAGTGCTCTTCATTTCCGGCAGTCTTGCACCTCAGACAGAATTTCATGGCCTGCTGGGCTCCGCTTCAAAGACAGCAAAAGTAATGGTTTCTCTGAGGGGTTAAAAAACCTTGGCAATTTTGCCAGGTAATCCGGAATAAGAAAAGTCTGACTATAAACCCAGACATTCCAGCGTCTTTTGGAGGCGACAAAACTATTTGGAAGCAGCATATTTAGTCGCCTATGTTTCCAGTAAGCCTGTCATTGAATGGTAATATGTCATATACGATTAGTCCTATTGCTATCTGGCTTATTCCAAGCGAGACTGTTCGAGACTGAGAATGTGCTCTGTCCATTGCACTGACGTACAGGTGATTACATCCTGAGAATACATCTCCGTATCTTGAACATCTGCATCATTAGATCTCGTTTTCAGCTGCCATGCGCCAATGAATTAACTAGACCGATGAAGTCAAATAACTCCAAAATGCGTTGGTGAATTTATTCACATAACAAACTGCTTCTCTGAAGCCTTTATCAAGAAGTATGACATAAGTTACAAACAAATTAAAACTAAAAATAATGCAGTTTTGTGTGTTCGTATTAAAAAAAGCTTGATTACACAGATGAGGAATATGAACTTTCTGGTGCAAAAAAGTCTGTATATCTGATAACTGATTTAAGATAAAGACAGTCTGTTACGAAACGAAGAGGTCACATTGGGGCTGACAGTTGTAGTTATTTCAAATGAAATCGATAGCAAATGAAATACAAAATCAGGGAAAAATAGACCTAAATAGAACATCAAAAGAAGAAACGTATTGTAATCAGCTCTTATTTCGAACAAGAAGACGATATCTTTACATAAAAATATACTGCTTACATAGGTCTACAGGGTTTTATGTCTCATGAAGACCATATAAAGAAGATTGGAGAATCGGTAAGAAAGAATAGTCACCATAAAACAGACATGTAGATCTTTTCATCATACCACGTCTAGATTTTTATTATTTTTATTATATCTTTATTCATGTTTTGATTTCATTCATCTTGACGTGCTATGGCATCTGCCATAACTGAGGAAATGTTCCTGAAAAATTTCCGCCCTTTGCAGTGCACTTGGTATAATAATTCTCTCTTTCATAACGTCAGCTTAAGGTACAAATAATTTGTATATCTTTCCCAAGAAGATGGAACGATGAGGGAGGTTTAAGGCTTCCCTTCAGTGCAAAGGATGCCAGACAGGCAGCGGTTAACACTAACCTACGTTATGACAAAACACCTTTCCCTTGAAATCTTCTGTTTTTTTTTTTTGTTTTTGTTTTTTTTGTTTTTTCTTTCAGGAAAATCGACATTTCATGTTACTTTTGCTATCTGTCTTTCACTACATGTGAACAAAATGTAGTTTGAAGGGATTGATGCATTCAGTAGGTTATCTTTTGATTTGTGTAACATTATGCGGGGAATAACGTAACCGTGATGGATAAGACGTTGTGTCGGAGCACATGGGAAAGACAGTGGACATATTACAATTTCAAGGGAACAACATAATGCAATAGGCTGTCTATCGATATTGAAGATTATAATTTGAATATACTGACGAATTTCAATGGTTAAATAATTATGATGAACAGGATGTTTTATCAAACCATGCTAGACTATATCTAGTATTCGTTGTCCTGCCTAGCCAAGACGTTTGAACTGTTATGTAACGGAAGAGCTGCATCGTTCAACGAGAGGAACAAGAAATTGTCGAGGTCATATAAAAGTGCCAAGTGGGATGTTCGACTCTGTATCTTGAACTTTGGTCTGATATACATCTAGAAAGACAGATAAACAGACTGATAAACAGACTGACAGGCAGACAGGCGGCAAGACAGACGGATAGATAGACGGACAGACGGACGGAGAGACGACAAACAGTTAGACATACTAACTGAAATTGGACAATGCCGTGATCCTTGGTCTGGAAGACATATAGGCAGATTGATAAACAGGCTGGCAAGCAGACCGACAGACAAAATCGAAGACAGTCAAGCCCATTAGACATGAAAACTGACAAACTGACAAAGTCTTTTCTCAAATGAACCATGTTATGCAAGCTTCAATATAAATATATTTTGCAAGTAAACAAACGAAACCAGCGTACCTGAACAAGATCATTGGCAGGGATATAGGTTTACCAACAGACATATTATGTAACTCACACGGAATGATATGACACCAGCTACAGTCGACGTCTTTTGAGAAAATGCCAAAATGAAAATAAAACCGATTTAGTAGCTATTGAAAAAGAAAAAAAAAAAAAGCGCAGCGAAATTTCTCTTTGCTTGTCTTTCAACAATATTTTTAAAAGAATAACTTGTAACATGATCATTAAAAAGTCTGAATTAAAAAGTCTGATTTATAAATGAACCTAATTTTTGGTTCTCAATAAATTATCTTCCGCGTCTTAATTTTGGTAATTTTTTCTTCTGTTCGCTGTCTGCCTGCCCATTTGTCTCTCTGTTTATGTGTAAGATTCTGTCTGCCCATCTATCTGTCAGTCTGTCCGTCTCTCTCTCATACACACGTTCTGCAGCCTATCTTGCCTGTTACCAGAAGGTAAACCTATCCTAGACTACCTGCAGGTCTGGATAAGAACTGATTGAAAAACCGTGCAAGCCTTCTCTGTCTGGCAGACATGAGACACCGTTGCTATCATTAATTTTTTAGATGTATCTCTGGGCGCGTGTGCATTTTTTTTTCTTAGTGCAAAATCAGGGTAAAGGATGATTAAATGTGAAACAAAGAGATTTTGTTCTCCCTCACAACCTCTTGGGAGACTTCAATAAGATAAAACGAAGCAAAACAGTATACAGAGACCTTGTCTGATGATCTTAAGGTATTCAGTGAACACCATATGTTAAACAAAGACTTCATCTTAACTATCATTGCCTCAGGAAATGACAAACATTGCAATACCAAGAGGATTTTTGATCATTTTTGATTGATAAACTAGGAACTGATGGAAATGTCCCATCTCCCAGAATCTTCACTGCCGGAATTTGCTTCAGTAGAATTGTCAATATCTTGGTAAGCAATAAATAAGCCAACTCTAACATTGTCCTCATTGGTATTCCATATTTATATAAGGAATACTGTTAGATATCATTCCCCGAGATTTTTACTGCCAAGATTTGCTTCGTCAGTGTTATCAGGATCTCCCAAAACGGTGAATGGGGTAACATCGGAAAGACCTACCTTGATAATCTTTACTTTTCTTTTTTAAACAGGTGGAAGACATTATTCCCCAAAATTTTCGCTGCCAGACCTTGCTTCATCAGTATTACAGGGATCTTCGGAAACTGATAAGCTTTATTAATTTTGTTCTTTTGTTTTCTTTTTATTTACAGGAACTGATGAAAGATGCCTCCCTCCTTACATTTTCGCTGACATTCCTTCCGTCATCAGCATCACTAGTATCTCAGAGACGGACAGACAAGGAAACACCTACAAGATCGTCCCTGATAATCTTTGTCTTTTTTTCTCTAAGGCATTGCAGGAAGAAACCATCTCACAATATTTTCATCAGAATTATCAGTGTCTCAGCTCATGGCAACAACAGACTCTTCTTGACAATCTTTTTTTTTTTTTGAAACAACATATGTACCAGTAAAAGATACCAATCTTCTGCGTTTTCACCGCCAGAATTTGCTTCTTCAGCGTTATCAGTATCCTAGAAAACAAAACCAAGGTAGCGTCAGTCAGGCTCTTCTTGACATTGCTTCTCTTTTTTTGTCACCAACAACCGATGGAAGATATCATGCTCCAAGAATTTCACCTACAGACGTTGCTTCATCAGCATCATTAAAGTAGTTCAGAGAACGACGAATATAGCAGCACCAATAGAGTATTTCCTTGATAATCTTTGCGCTTTTTGTCCCATCTAAGCAGGCACCAGTAGCAGATGCCATCTTCTGACATGAGTGCCAGACATAGGTACACTCAAGCTGATGTTGCTTCTGTACCAAAAACTAGTAATGTGTGGCAGCAATTTAGAAGACAACAAGATAGGAGAGAGAGAGAGAGAGAGAGAGAGAGAGAGAGAGAGAAAATTAATGATTTTACTCAAGTTTTGCATGGCCAATGGAACAAAGATAGTTGCGGCTGCCAAAATGAAAAATTTGACTTGAGTTCCGAAAGTTTCTAAAATGACAGTCACAGCGCTCAACGAAAGAAATGGCCAAAATCATGACAGTTGCAATCCTGCAGGTTTTTGGTGCATCCGTGGAAAACAAAAATGTCTTATCTTTTTGCTCATCATAACTTGTCACTCAGAGAAACAGCTTGAGCTGGGAAAAAATTCCAACAGATCTGTAAAACTTTGACAGACAGAACAAAGACAAGCTTTACCATTCTCCTCTTTCTAAGACATTAGCTCTTACACTACCAAAACCTCCAGAATTATTGTCAAATTAGTACTTGCTTATGACCATCTGAAGCATCTATTTCAGGACATAAAATATTCTTAGAGTTTGCAGTGAATTGTCAATCCATGTATGTACGAGTTTTAAAGTATTATAATATTCAAAGAGTTGTTCTCGCCCCTTTAATCCCCAGCCTATCTCAGTCTTTCCCGCTCAGCTTTCATCCAGACCTTCCTGACCTGCCCTCCCTCCTCTCCCCACCCTCCTCTCTCCACCCTGTCTTTCATTCCATCTCCCTCTCTGTCTCTCACACATACACACATACTCATATGGAGCGGGCTCAGAGAGTCCAGGAAAGCACCTGCAAGGCACACATGGGCTGAGCAGATAAATAAAAAGGTGAGAATTTTGACGCCAACTGCTTTTACCGCGGGACTTCACACTAGCACCCCCCCCCCCCCCCCACACACACACACCCCACTCCCCACCCAAAACCTATCAAAACAACAATTAACCTGGACAATGGATAGAAGTTCTTTTCTTTTCTTCATACCTCCCGGCTTGTTCTACGACCTGATTATCAAGACAATGGATATCGTTTACCCCCGCCCCCAGTCCTTTGCCCATTCCCCTCATTCCCTTCCATATGATATCTGGACAAAGATTTGTTTTTCTTTTTAACCGTTTGACTATCTAGTCTGCTCTCTGCCAGTTTATACAAAAGATAATTTCTTTTGACCTTTTTTCCCCTAAAGGCCGGTGTCTGCCATGACTGTTAAGGCAATGGATAATTTTTTTTAACCTTTTCATCCTTCACTTTGCCATGATCATTTTGTGAGTCCATTTGGTGTCTTTTCTCTGTGTTGAGATGAATTACTCTTATCAGTTTTTAAGGACTAAACTTCCCCTGAGCGTTTGAGTTCTGGCTTCGAGGAAAAAAAAAAAAAACGACTGGAAATTGCAAGAGCCAGATGCCTTTGGTTCTAGTCATTATCACATGGCGTTGTTTAGCTTGTCATGATTAGACCAAACGATATCAGTCACACAGACTTTCATCTGCCGCTACAACAAAAGATCATGCTCCTCAAACATCGGTAGATTCAGCCACGAAAGATTAATTGCTGTCACTATGGTGCCAAGGCAGAATACAGATTGCTCCAACCCTCAGCAAAGGTGAAAGAGCTATAGCAGATCTACTATTACTTTGGTCATTTTGATCTATTAGTATTTTGGTCTCTCCTTAGATCACAACTTCTTGTACGACGCCATTCGAAAATTAGCTGACAATACCCCTGACTTGGCAATGACGTACATCTGCTTTCTACATTTTATTTTTTTGTCTCGGGAAAATCCCACAATCTTTTCCCTACATGTTTGTACTTTTATCATTCTGGAAATAAACCTGTGCAGAAACATGGAACAGTCAGATACGTGAACGAAAAAAAACAAACAAAACCCAAACATTTTAACTCTTTGAATATCAGGATAACAACAGCCGAAAAGTTTATATAGTTACTGGATGTTTTATTTGTACTTTCTTCCTAAAACAAACAATCAAACAAACAAATAAATAAATAGACAAACAAAATAAACAAACAAACTAACTAATTAACTAACTAACTAACTAACTAACTAACTGACTGACTGACTGACTGACTCACTAACTAACTAACTAACTAACTAACTAAAAAACAAACAAACAAACAAAAAATATGAATGTGCATTTATTTATGTCAATCGCACCCCGTATACAATATGTCACGCAGGAACACATACAGATAGGCCGGTAGAAGGCATTCGGAATATTTCTATATAGCCGGAATATTTTTATTTATTAATTCAGAATAGTTCTATTACATTCGGAATATTTCTCTATATTTCTATTTATATGCCTTGCGCTTTCATCAAGTAATATAAGTAGTAGATTTCACACAAATGGGAACAAAACGGACATATTTACATAGTAACATTGTGAAAGGGTTAATAATAATAAGCTGATAACAGAAAAATATGGCTATTCCTGGTTTACAGACTTCATATGGTTTGGAAGATGTGTGAGTTCTCTGCATGGATGTTTTGGGGGGTAGGGAAGACAACAAATAAGTTCTTTATCAATACAACCACACAGCTGGAGTGTCTATAGAAAAAGGAAGAGAAGATTTTCAGACAGTTTGCAGGTGGGTGTATTTTACGCTGGGCATGCGTGATGTAATATCTTCACGAATATGTTTGTCAAGCTTAATTTGCTCTATTTATTTGCGTTTTGCTGCTATATTTGAAACAGTGGTGTGATTTAAGAGGGGCTGCTGTTGTCTAGGCAAAAACTGGAGGCTGACTTGAAAATTCCCGACATTTCTCATTTCTGACTTTTGAAAGACAAAATAAATAGCAGTAGGAGATTCACGATCGAGGCACCTTGTCTCCTGTGAGCAAACCTCGTAAGTGGCACATTTTGATACTTTAAGAGGGATCTCTCTGCGCATGTAGGTGCGTGATGTGTGTGTGTGTGTGTGTGTGTTTATTTGTTTTATTTTTATGTTTTTGTTTGTTTGTTTCTGTGTTCGTTTGTTTTGCTTTTTGTCTTGTGCGTATGTGTTTTGTTTAGTTATTACATTGTGCGATAAACGTATATAAAGTCGTACTCCATAAGTTGACAATGATATCATTCTTACACTCTTATTATCAACTGCAAAACTTTGGTCAAAGACTATGACTACAGATTTTAACAACCATTACCACAGACCCAAGTGCACACAATACATCAGGACTCATAGAATCAAGAGAACCATCTAACTGAAATACACGATTCTTCGACCTTTTCCTATTATGCGAATATCTTCCATACCAGAGATGCTGATAATCTGAATGCATGATGATGCCAGGGATTTTAGATGAATTATTGTTTATTCCCATTTTTTTTTAATTAGGGAATATATTTACCACCTTGAACAAACCAGGTTTCTGATAACACGTAGATTATCATAGACCACGATGAAAATGCGACAAAATGGATTTAAGTATAGACATGGAAAGGGGTTAATTTAAAGAGAGAGGTGAATGCTATTTTCTATTTCTATAGATGAAATGGATTTCTGTCACTAATGATGCTTTGCTTGACTTGAGTCTTCGTGATATGACTTAATGCCATGGAAAAAAAGAGATGTGATCATAATTGGCAACGTCACTACACTCTTTTTTTTTCAGTTAGAGCTTCTTTTCTTCTTTTGTTATTTTTATTATTAATTTGGACTTTTTGAAGATAGAAATACTTGCCCAGAAATTACAGATAAGGCTGAAATGGGGGACTCGTGTTATTCTCAGAGTGTCTGATACTCGTTGTAGCAAGACAAGAAAATAGTGGGAAAATAAAAGCAAAAACAGTCTCAATGTACACGTATTTCTTTCATTTTTTTTTCACTTTAAGAAGAAAAGAGAAAAGTGATTGTTATCTCTGCAGTATAAACGGATTCTAAGTTCTATTTTTGTCTGCGTTACAAAAAATTACGGCATAAAATAAATTCTTGGCTGAACTTTCTCTTTAACAGAAAGCCAAGTGGTTTTTCCCTCGCCACATAATATAACATAACATACTAAAATTCAATATAGAAGGGGAAGTCTAGGGTCGGAATTGGGGGAAGGTGGAAGGGAGGGGGGGGGGGGGGGTGACGGAAGACATTAGGGCAAGGGAAAAACGGGAGGGGAGGAGAGGAAACTGGTCTTTGCTGCGAGAAATGATGTACTAAGACGAGGAGGAGAAAAGGAGGCTGGGTGTATGGCAGGACAGGGCGGATGAGCAACAGGAGAATAAGAAAAGCCAGACATGAAGGGGGGAGGGGGGGGGGGGGAGGGGAGGGGAGGGAGGAAGAGGGGGAGAGAGAAAGAGAGAGAAAGAGAGAGAGAGTATATAAATCTGGCAGATAAGAAATAGCTGGCAGTTAATATTATTTTCTCACAATTAGGTTAACCTGAGGTTATTTGTTGTGTGTGTGTGTGTGTGTGTGTGTGTGTGTGTGTGTGTGTGTGTGTGTGTGTGTGTATGTGTGTGTGTAATATATGTGTATGTTTCATGGTTCTTTGTTTCCCGATGCATGCTTTGTGCTTGCCTATTAAGGTTCAGACATATTGTTTCAAGGCCGAAAGAAACAGAAATAAACTCAGAACAGCAATAATTTAATATTTTCTTATCCATCCCCCCTTTTAGAAAAAAAAAGAACACTATATAAATAAGACTAACCCAGTAACCCTTTACTCCTTTTCTCCAAACCTCTACCTTTTTTTTTTCTCCTTAAACTTCTCAGTATTTAGCCATAGTTCTGGCCTAAGCCCTGCCCCCCGCCCCCCCAAATCGTCTCTCCACCTTGTCTCACACGCCAATTTTCCTATGAAGATACGAGAATGTTCTGTTCTATGTGAGTTTCTAGATCTAGACTGAGACTTGCCAGACATTGTTTTGACTAGGCCGAGAGTCGCGATAACCTCCTGGCCAGTGATAGAAACCAATTGATTAAATGGACCGGACTGTATACGTGGCAGATTGGACAGGCAGTGCCAAAATACAATGAATGCATGCCAAATATATGAATTTGATGTTTGTTTTTTTTTTCAGATGGCGCATCAGTGCATGGAATTGACTTGTGCTTGTGTTGCTCTGCGAACAGATAGGAAAATCTGAGTAAGAATGAAAACATTCAGCATTAAGCGGCTGATACAGGTAATTCAGTAAGACTATATTTTACAGAAAAAGACAAAAATAAAATGCACCAATATCTAGGCCTCAGCTATACTTTTTAATATAGATAAACGTATAAAGATTTATATGAAGTATTTGGACCAAAAATATATATATTTTATTCTGTTTTACTTTATATTTGTTAATTTGTTTGTTTATTATTTATTTACCTATGTATTTATTATTATTTGCAATAAACAATGACACCCACGGCTGGGTAGGATAGAAGTATTTAAACGTTTTGCAAAAATGCCTCCCAAAAATGGATAAGAACCATTTTGACATATCCGGTGTTCTTTTGACAACAGACTGAAGATGGTAATACAAAGGAGCTAGCCTAGGGAGCTTTAAAACATGATAACAGAAAGTTCAGATATCTCGAATTAACAAGCTGGGTATCCCAACCCACCCATACTCTAACACAGAAACGTTAATTCCATCTGGTGAACTGAGGGTAGACGATACCTGGAACAGTTGTAAATTTACCTGGACCCGTGGGAGGGGGCAGGGGGCAAATTGTAGAGGTGGGCATTTCGCAGGTCGCTGTCCGAATGTTTTACACCTTTGGCCAGACAATGGACTCACACAGAGAGGCTTTGTGGTCAGTCGGGAGAAAGCAAGGCGAGAATCAGCGGGGTCAGATAGTACAAGCTGGAAGTCGTGTAAACTGTGTGAGAAAGGAAACGATCAAGAAGAGAACAGAGGGTAAGAAAAAGATTGAGAGGAAAGGAAGAAAACACACAATGGAGGTTGAGAAAAAGAGGGGGCCTCTAAAATAATAACGAAAAAAAGACGAAGGAAAAGAAACAAAAAAGAAGGGACATCGGCAAAATCGTGTAACCTGTATAAGGAACTGACAAATTAGGAGGGAGACGAGGAGTAAGAAGAAAGAAGAAGAGGAATAATACGAGAAAAAGAAGTAGAAAAAAAAAGACAAAGACGAAGAAAAGGAAAAATAGAAAAAGGAAAAAAAAAAGCCATCAATGATGCTGCGGAGGAGGGGGAAGTCTCTAAGTTTAAAAAGTAAAGAAAAAGAAAAGGCACACACACACACACAATACACACACACACACACACACACACACACACACACACACAACCACGTCTGAGAGGTTGGCGAACAGTGAATTCCTCTGGAAAGACATAAACATTAAAATGAAATCAGAGTTAAACCATTGAACAAAGAAAACAAAATCTTTGGGATTCTCTGTCGTGAGTTCTTGTACTTGACGCAAAAAAAGGTGTGGAATGAACGAAACAGAGCATGTTACCTAGTTATCTTGAAAAGATTAAAGAGAACGCACAGATTTTACGAATAAAAACAAAGCAGAACATAATTTAAAAGTTTCAATGATTAGGAAATGGAGAAATTGGAACAACGGTAAGGGAACAAACCCAAATCCATCAAGCAAACAAACAAAAACTGAAGGCAAACTTTGCAGACACAGAGGGGGAGTGAGAAGTTATTACAACAACTAGGTGAGAATCATTTTCTCAAAAAATGTTCGCAGTTCAAACGGGCACAGGAGAAGGAAGCGCGAAGGGGTGTATTTGGATGAAAATTAGATAGGAAATGAACGTGAAGAAACAGCCTATAGATATTTCATGTGTCCTAGGATGAAGTCAGGGGACGTAGCCGAGATGTTGGAGTTGTATGGGAGTACATTTGAAATGAACCACGAAAAAATAAATGGAGGATGAACAAATGAGAGAAAAAAAAAGAGAGACGAAAGACAGAAAGAGCAAGAAGAACCACACACACAATAAGGATGAAAAACAGAAATATCGAAAAAAAAAAAAAAAGCTCATTTGATTTTCTTGATCAAATTGTATGTGCACCTGTACTGGCGAGAGATCAGAGAGATAATGAAGGAAAAAGGAGCTTTAAGATACGTAGTCTTCAGCCATCACACTAATGTGTCTGTGTTTTGAAATGAAGATCTTTCCATGTCATATTGTCACGCTCATAAAATTATCGTCTACGTCATTTTTGGCTAGTTTAAGAAACACGGGAAAAACAGTTTGATTTCACCATATGATATCATTCGCATGTGTGATTTCAAATGATGCAGCTTTTATTGAATTTCCATGTTGGAAACAAGGCTTTAAGGAACAATGTGGTGAAAGGCTCAAAGTATTCAGCTCTTTGTATGGCCTGAATTTGCGTTTTTTTTTTTTAAATGACTGAGAAATATGGTATGAGCGACACATTATAGTGATCATACCAATACAAGAAATTGAAGCTATAACAATCATTTCTTTTTTATCTGACAACATAGCAGTCTTTTGAACCAGAATTAGTCCGAATGACATGTGCAGCTAGCTCTAAAATATCAAAAGTTGGATTCATATTAAAAAGGAGTGTAAGAGACTGAACACTAATTCATCTTGCCTAATGTAAATTTAATTAACAAATTTTAATTAAGATATGTGCGTTCTGAAAAAGAAAAACGCCAAGGTGTCTTCGAAGAAATTAGGAAGAACGAACTCAATCAATAATGAACTGCTAAAAGATTATACACAAAGACTTTTTCATTGAATTGAGTGGGGAAAAAAGGCACTGATGTCTGGTGGAAGAGAAAAAAAAAGAACTTTCAACCCTCAACTGTCAGAGGCCGTAAAAATATAACCGGAAGCAACGTGCCGATCCTCCATGCGACAGGACAACATGTTCTTGGACTAGATGAAGACCAAACAAAATGTCTTATAAAGGGGGCATTGTCTCCTTTCTATTACTTCTTTTGAAGGTACGTGTCTTTCTGAAAGCACAGATGTTCTTGAAAAAAAAATGTTTGGGTAACGATATTTTATTTCTCCAAGTACCTATTCATCCATTCATTTGATTGTCGTCGTGTACATCAATAAAACTCGATCCATCTATCCACCCATTGACTAGTCATTGATCAATCCGAACATCCATCAATCTATCCATTGGTCAATCCACTGGTTCATCCAGCCATCCACTGGTCCATCCATCCAGCTATCCATCCTTCCATCCATCCATCTATTCATCCATCCATTCATCCATCCATCCATCCATCCATTCATCCATCCATCTGTCTATCCAATCACCCATTCATCAAGAACAACCCTACTCTTTCTCTTCTTCAACACCATTTCTCGTTTACTTTGTTACTCTTTCCATCCTGAAATACGCTAAACAAGAGCCACCCACGTTCCCGTACACAGTGCACCCGAGACTGCATACCTCCGTCACCTCTAAACCTCGCTATGCCAGCAGTAAGATTAGACCCCTAAGCTTGCAGAGAACACACAAGAATGTTAATTGGACCACAGATAGAGCAGGGCAATACTCGAATTACAACTTTCACAAACAAATACGTACAGAAGTTATTCGGCCATAAAACTATCAAATATACATACTCTAATGCAAATAACTCACTACAACATAGAAAGTAAATTCAAAGGGTATTAATATCGAAATCAGGATTAAATAGACATCTTGTCATCTCATCAGGAAAAAAAAAAACCTACCTGTGAAGAAAAAAAAAAAACTCATATAAGAAAAAAAAAAACGTTAAAAACAATAAGAAGAAGAAGAAGAAAAAAAGAAAAAAGACACGGATTGAAAAGAGAAACTCCGTTTGGAAAAGGCAGCCGTCAAAATGTGAATCTTAAAGAAATAAGCAAAGTTAGAGTACAAATAACACCACACACACGCACCCACACACGCACGCACACACGCATATATATATATATATACACACACACGCATATACACACACACAAGGTAAACAAAATGTATGTAATTAATCCTGTAACAAAATCTAGTGGATTCAGCAAACTGATGAGACTAAACAAAACCACAGCAAAACAACCAGGAGAACATTGATCAAGAAGAAAGCGAAGGAGAATAACAAGATGGTGTAGAAGTGGAACAACAGCAACAACATCAACAACAACAGTGAAAACCATCTCACAATAACTACTGCCCAAAGCAAGGTAACAAACAACAATACCAAGATCAACGATATTAACCACAACAGCCTTTAAACAGCTTTATCAAACATCATACACATACACACACAACAAAACAGTAACAACATATTAACAACAACATAGACAAACAGCATTAACACTCTCCTTGCCGAATGTTAACATACAATTAAAAACTTATCTTGCAATTACTACGTGATAGAAAAACAGGCGAGAAAAACCCTGCCCGAAAGCATGGAAAGCCAGGAAAATAAAGGATTTCTAACCAGAGTGTTTTCATGGACATTTGCAAATTTCACAAGGTCTTCTTCTTCTTCAGTCTATAGCATGGCAAGAAAAAAAAAGGAAAAAGTTAATAAGAAAGACAGTTTAAAAAAAAACACACACACACACACACTCACACACACACAACAGCAAAAGTAACTTTGGTTAAGAAGACTACAAAGTCGGTTTTCTAAACTGGTTCTTTGAGCACTTGCTCTTCAACAACCACACGCACACAAAAAAAGGACTAGAAATCACCTCTCCATCTTACCTAACATAATACAAGATGGGGATTTTCTCTTTCTTTTACCGGCTTGTTGAGGGATTTGCTCCACGGTCTTCTTTGCTTTTGGTCTCTCGTTTGATTCTTTTCTGATTTTTTTTTTTTGTTTCTCTATTGTATTTTCTAATGTCCAAGTCTTTCAATTCAAAGGCAGCTGGCTCAGAGAAGATGTAGCGAACGTATAATCCGTACTGGGAAAAGATGTACTGCTTCAGATGAAGGCTGGTCCTTCTTTGTTCTTTTTTTTTAAAACTATGTAGCATTTCATTCCTAAGACGAAGGATTATCTTAGCATTAAGTGCGCGTCCAGTTTGCTCACATGGTGTTAGGAAAGGCCGAAATTTTGATTTTGAGAATTTTGTACGGACAGCACCGTTTCCACTCTTTATCGGATTTCTAACTAAAAAAAAGAAAGAAAAATAGTCTTTAATGTGCCTAACCTACATACGAGATCTCCAAAATATATTCGTCTTTATCTTGGAGGGCTACTCGTCGGGATTCTCTACACAGGAAGCCAGGGAACTTTTGAGTCATTGGAAAAACAATAAAGTGGGCGGGTTCTAATATGTTTTTCTTCTCCAAATAGGATTTGAATCCGCAATACTTTCATACTGTCATCGAGAGACAAACATCTAACCTCTTTCTTTTTTTTTCCTCTGTTAGTGGACAGAAGAGATTTAGAAAGGAGGAAAAGACATAGAGCTACGTAAGCGTTTCTGTAAGCAAGCAAATTTATATAAATAAGAAACAGCATCACAACAAAGGGGAAGGTCTATATTAGCCCAACATTTATGCTAAAGATGATTACGGAGCAGCAGATCCACCAAGAGGGTTTTTGAACCCTTGAAGATGACAGAATAACTTGGAAGTAATTAAATTGGTATTAAAGTCGGAGTAGGATCAAGGGATTCAATGAACTGATGAACAAACGAAAAGACTATGACGGAGGGACCCATGATCAAATAAGAGGGGAAGTAGATGGATAGACAGACAGATCGCTAGGCAGACAGACCGACCGATAAAAATATAGATAGAAAGGTAAGAGGATAGATAGATAGATAGATAGATAGATAGACAGATAGATAGATAGATAGATAGATAGATAGATAGATAGATAGATAG